>CM067219.1:146300590-146427703 GCA_034190945.1 Octodonta nipae
AAGGATTGATTGGAATATAGGGTGGATGACGTTTTGGTGGTATAAAAATGTTGGAAAAAATGTGAAATTAAAATTATATAGGGTCATTAAAAAACTCTTATATGTTGTGGACATAAGCAAATCATGTACAGGATGGTTGAAATATCTGCTGGAGTTGAATTATATTTATAGAGTGTGTTTAAAAAAATATTTTTTATGGCCCATAAGAAGTTGCATAAAGTGTGGAGAGAAATTAATGTTACACAGGGCGATAATATAAAATGTTAAAAATTAAATAATTTATGGGGTAGCCCACAAGGAGTTATATACTAATTAATTACCTACCAATCTAGTATATTTTCGAAGTCGGTGCCAAGCAAAAATCAAGTTTGATGAATTAGTAGATAAGTTCGCAATGAAGGATTTTAGATTTGCTTGGCACCGGCTTCAAAATATACTAGATTGGTAGGTAATTAATTTGTACAGAATGAGCACCTTTTAATGTTTACATTTTTTACTTCCTGGGTAGGTTCCTAACAACATTGAATGTGTTATTTATTTGCTAGAGTTGTATTTTGTTATAATTATTTTTAGCTTTTTAGTTATAGGTAAAAGTCGGTTATATATATTTTTTAATGTTTTATATCTGACCATCTGATGTCTGATCCTTACAAAACAGCACTACAGATGTAGCATTTCGCGTCTGGGTCTGAGCTTCATGGGAATATCTCTTGTTGTGAACAGGTCCTTTACTTTGACAAATGATGTTTTGCTCATGACTGTTTTGCTCCTGATTTGTTCAGTGCAACTTCCTGTTGCATTTATCATTCCTCCCAAATATTTAAATTTACGTACTTGTTCCAATCGTTGCCCTTGCAGCATAATCCTCACTGTTTTTCCTACTCTAATTATCTTTGTTCTTCATATCAAACTCCTTACCAGTTTCGCTTGTTTGCCAAACCATATGTGTAATTCATTTTCTGTTTCTGCAAGAACTACTTGGTCATCAGCAGTGTTTATAATGCTTCATTATTCAGTTTTTCAGCATATAAATTGAATAAACCAGATTACACCTTTCTTAATAAGTTTCATGTTTTTTTCACTATAATCTAGCAGAAGGGCAACAGTGTCAAAATGAGTGCTACTCCATGTACACTTACTAAAGTATAGCATTCTGAATACTTTGGTCATTACCAATTATATTCGATAATATGTCACTAAAATTGAGTCGAAGAGTACTGCTATATTTAATAGAATGGTCTCTAACAGCAAAAACAAAAGCTTCATATGAATCCTGTACTATCACCATATTTAAAATCATGTTTACAAAACGACCTTGATGATTGTCTATGATATCGAAAGAAATTATTCCAAGTTTCCATAAAAGGACTCGCTATGAATTTTAGCTTTCTTCAAAAGTTAAAGCCTGAACTCGCCATGGAAAATTCAAAAACTCCATAAATAGCCTTAGGAGTTTGTTGTTTACACACCGACAATGGCGCTGTTAAGGCACAAACTGGCTGGAAAATCTACGACTGTAACGCTTTGCATAAATACTTTTTTGATGGTGTTATATCTTGAGAACCCCGAATTCCAATGTATTGAAATATTGGAGTGCAGGACAGCTAGCAGGTCAAACTCTATTTCCATTTTCATTTGAAGGCCAATGAACCCAAAAAATGTTCTCTGAGGTTTGTCAGTGTTTTTGTGACATGACCCTGCATGCAAACGACAATGGGTTTGTTCGTAGACGTACTTTCCAATAATTTCCACTATTTGAAAAATTATCCGCGAGTTCTCGGCAGTTGGCTGTACCAACATTCGCTTTTGGGATAATTTAATATTATTAGTTTTGTCCGTAGACGTCAGTTGTCAATAATTTCAGCGGTTTGAAAAAGTATGGGAGAATCAGTGATCTCGGCAGTTAGTTGTGTCAACACCCAATTTGGGGATACGATTTCAAACCGTTGGAATTATTGGCAACTGGTATCTACGAACTAACCCATTGCCCACTAGTGTCTACATACAGACCCAATAATTCACATAGCTAACACAGAGAAATCAACTGGAATAATATAACAAGTTTCTTTTTGGGGTTTGTAAATGTTTGAAATAGGAACGGAATTTAAAAACTAATCTATTATTTTAATACACGGTAGAAGAATGAATTCTCGTAGATATTGTATTCAAAACATAAAAATCCTACTAGTCTACATGAACATTCGTAATTGAAAAATGACGAAAAATAGTTTTTTTTTCACTTTCAAAATAATCTATAAACCACTTGGTTATCATTTGTTATTCCATGGATTCGTATGAACGGACGAATTCTAGTTGCTATGAAATGTGTCTATGTCGTCGTCGCGTGTCATTTACCGAAAATTTTCATTTAACATGCCATCTCGAAAATTTACGAAGTGGCCTCTTTTCAGTAACGGACTTTTTGAGTACCAAGTCTTATACATTTGCGTCTAAACTTACTAAGAAAAACGTTTCTCGACCGAAACTTTACATAATAAATCAAATGTCAATCCATCGGACCCACATTCGTCGTACATCTTCGTTCCTTTGTTTCGCTAATTTCTTTTCTTATCCTGAAGATTTCGTTCGTCATGGACGAGACAGAAAAAAAAAAAACGATATATCATCTGGTATACGGACGGAAAGAAAAATTGAATCTGTACCATTACACACTGAAAGCAGTTAATTAAAACCATACCCGTGTTAACTTAGTAGGGTTATGATGTACACTGCTCATAAAAAGAAATATTACTTTCACAACGTTGTTGTTTTGGGTACGAGATGGATTGTACGTGTTAATGAGAATCCGTAGCTTGGCAATAAAACAAAGCATACATAAACTTTGTGAAAATGCATTGCTTTTAATTTTGATGGTGATGTAACCAACTTAATGTAATTTAAAGAAATTTCGTCCAAGCAAATTACTTAAAATTATGTCCAAAAATATATGAAAAATAAAGAAGAAAATTTACTGTAGATTTTACATCTCATTTTGAACAGACCAGTATCTGACTGGTAGATGACTTGCCTAAAAATAATATATTTTTCGCTTTTACATACATATATTTTAACATGTACTAATAATTACCAGTATAAAAAATTCAAATACGTTTAAAAATGTTAACAATATATCTAATAGTAAATCGATATTGAATATAATAGTTTCAAACTTTAACTTTTCCAAATTGCTTTGCGTTTATTCAGATATTTCACAATTACGATTTCAATTTCTTAGAAGAACTCATAAATAACTATGAAGATGCGGTATAAATAATTACAATACATAAGTTTTTACCTATTAGTACACCTTAAACTGCAATATATTTTAAGATTCAGTATAATTTCATTAATTTAAATTAAACACACAAAGTTAGCGTAACTGACTATTATAAGAAAATAGGTAAAAGTTTTTCCTGCATTATGTTATCTGACCACTTTGAGATATATCTAATCCCTTTTCAATTTGCCCCACGAAATACAACCATGGCATAGAATATATGAGAATAGGTAAAAATAGTTTTTCCCCATTTTCTAAGAAACGGTAAAAGCTATTTTAAATATGGGACCACTACCTTTAATTGTTGATAATACTTGTAAGTGTATTGATATTGAATACATATATTTTAACATGTTTTGTATAAATAATACATGTTAACAATATATCTTTTCAAACATTGAATTTTCACAATTACGATTTCAAAGAAGAAAATTACCGGTATAACATTACATAACGTACACCTTAAACTGCTAATTTTAAGATTCAGTATAATTTCATTAATTTAAATTAAATACACAAAGTTAGCGATGACTAGTCCTGCATGTTAAATTAATACCTTTAATTGTTGATAATATTTGTAAGTGTATTGATATTGAAGTTTTGAAAATAATACATATATATTTTTCACATTGAATTGAAAAGTTACCTTAACCTAACGGCTAACAATGTTATGAAATGTCAAATTGAAATCAAATTCGCTACAACGACAATAGCTGTGAAGAATTATTGCCATGATGTCGGATCTAAATATTTATCTTAAATCTCAGTGTTTGTGTTCGTATCATGGAATTTGAAATGTTAGTTAAATTTTTTGAAACCATTAAACTTTAAGATAGAAACAATATAAATTAAAATTGTAATGTTAAAATAATAAAATATTGTGGGAAACACATTGATCAGTTGCCACACAATACACAGTTCTAATTTTAGTTGACAAACCATATTTAGAGAGAAATGAAAGTTTCAAACTTGTGAGTACCCAATTTTAAACATAATTTTGAAAAAAAAAACACAAATATTTCGTAATCACTGGCATGTTCTTCCATATTATTTACATGTTCTAGATAGTACATATTCACCAAAAATATAAGCTATGTTAAATGATAGACTTTAGGATATTAAATTTGTGCATCTAATGTCTACAGTCACAATATCCTTGGTAAAAACATTATTTTAAACTTTAGGAAAATAAGGTTTAGTGAAAAAAGAACCGACTTCAACTGACTGAAATAAAAAACGTTCTTTTTTATCTGATTTAAGATACAATTCTATTAATTATTACTTTCTATAAGTGTAAATCTAATTTACTCTATATTGCAACCACTCTGTATATGCTTCTGTGTATGGATCACGCAATATACCTAATTTGTCATCATTTGCTGAAATTCCACCTGTAAAACTATAAAATCAACTCCACCCGTTATTGCAATCACCCTGTATAAGTATAAATCCTCTCCACAGTTATTGGAGGACTGTTTCAATTTTTCTATTATTTAAATTATACCTGTGTACCAATAATTTTACTTCGCCCTATATGTTAAGTATTCTATTTATGCAACTGCTTATGGTCTATTTTTTTACATTTTTTAACCACATTTTGTAACTATAATTTAACTCTTCCATTTATTTCAACCACCCAGTAAATGCAAATGCTTCTAAAAAATTTTGAAGCCATCTCTATAAGTATATTATACTCCGCTCCATAATTCAAATATCCTAACTGCTTATGCTTATATAACAAATTTTAATAAATCCTGAATAATACATTTGACTCCACTTTCACTTCAACAACATTGTATAAGCAACTACTATGTTCGACAATATATACTTTTTTAACTAACTTGTATAACTATAATTCCACTCCACCTTATATTTCAACACTGTTTGAACCCTTCTGTATAACTGTTATACTCCGGCAACAAATATTCTTTCTGCATTGATTGATTGATTCACTCTGTATAACTCGTTTTACTCCACTCTTATTTCAAGCACCTTGTATACGTAACTACTTATATGTCACCCAATACAATATGTTTTGAACCACTCTGTATAACTATAATTCAATTCCACCTTATATTTCAACCATCCTATACATGCAAGGCTTATGTACGAATACCATATATAAAAGATCGCCAGCATAACAATTTTTCGTTTGGATACACTAATGGAATATTTCACTCGACTGTAAGCCCCGTAACATAAGTTCGTTTCAAAAACACCCTGTACGTTATACTTTTGGTGTCTTGATTTAAGCCCACTAATGTTTAATAAACACTTAGACTTGGAATACAATTATACCAGTTTAGTCACAAAATTGAAGCCGTTTTTGAACAATCCGAGTTTAAATCATGTAATTGACATAAAAAAAGATGCCGACAAATTGATCCTCCTTTTTGGAAAAATTATTTCTAAATTGTAGTTTTTGCATATCCTCCACCCTAAATATGTCACGATATCTCGAAATTCCGTTGTCACACAGGCACACGCACACTTAATTAATTTTTTTTGCTAGTACGCATTGTATCTATTTCTATCTTCGAACAGGAAGTTTGTCACATAGCGTAAACTTGTTAAGAGTTATTTCGGACAGACTGCCTACTATGTTTCCTGTGTACTGTTCTCTGTGATGCAATAAACTTCGGTTTACCGGAATACATTTATATTATTTTATCTGAATTATGATACACAATCTTTCTTTGGTATCATCCTTATGTGACGTGAAGCATATGTCGAATGTATATATGTTTGACTACTGAAAGCTGAGAAAAAAAATGTATACGTATATTAATCTTAACAGAATAATATTTTTGTAGGAACTTCGTGTCGAACCCTTCGTGTTATTTTAATGTTACGGTATATTTTGTTCTATATCTGTTTGTGTTAGAGTTTATTATTTTTATTGTTTATGGTAGATATTTCGAACAGATTTGTTTGTCTAATATTCTACAATCTTGTCCTGTTAACATTAAAAGTGTGATAACTTGATTTTTGTATTGTGTAACTCTACTTTCTAGATGAATAACTAGCAATAGATATTAACAACCTGATTTAGATTAACTAGAGGTGTTCCACTTGGAGCGTCATTTTTAAATGTTTAATAAAATACACAAATTATTTAAGAATGATTAAATCTTTTATTTCAACTGATAGTACAATTGTTTCGGTTTAGTAATGGAAAACAATATCATGTAAGTGATCACCTGCTGCCGTACGACAAGCTTCTAATCTTTTGCCAAAATTTTCGATAACTTTTTGGCATAACTGCGGTTCAAATTACTTGAAAGCACTCAATAATGTTCTCCTTTAGGTCATCAATTGTTTGTGGATCCTTGGCATAGACCTCCATAGGAAAAAATCTAGAGTTGTTAGATCGCAAGATCTAGGGGGCCAATTAATGTTTCCTCTTCGAGCAATTATTTGATTACCAAATTTCTGTTGCAAAAGATTGATTGCTGCTGCTGCTGAGTGACATGTTGCACTGTCCTGTTGAAACCACTTATTCTGCACATCAATATGCTATAATTCATCCCACAAAATGTTAGTAATCCTCGTTCGATATCGATCACCATTCACAATAACATCATTTCCATTATCATCTTCAAAAAAAATATGGACCAATCAATCCACCAGCCCAAAAACCACACCAATCAGTTACTTTTTGTGGATACATCGGTCTTTCCATTATTTCTCGTGAATTTGCTTTACCCCAGGTTCGACAATTTTGCTTGTTAACAAATTCACACAATTCAAAATGTGCTTTATAGCTGAAGATGATTTTGTTGAAAAAATTCACATTTTCAAGTTTCTGTTGTATGGCCCAATTAACGAATTGACGACGTAAACCAAAGCATGTTGGCTTTATTTCTTGTGTTATCTGAATCTTGTAAGTCTTTAAATGAAGATCTTTGTACAAAATTCTGAACAAAGTGGTTTTTGGAATGTTCAATTGCTGTGCACGATGACGAATTGATGTTTTTGGTTGTTCAACAACACTAGCAGTAGCAGCTGCAATATTTTCTTCTGAAGATCCACTACGATGATATGTTTTGCTTTTTTCATCTTTTACTGAACCAGTTTCCACAAATTTTTGAATAATTTGGTAACATTTGACGAACAATATTCTCTTCCATATTCTGTACGAAATTTTCTTCCAACTATTGCACAACTTTAACCAAATTTAAAACAATTTTTAATAATAAACACGCGTTGCTCAATCATATATCTCTCCATTTTTAATAACCGGAATATTCCTACTTGTCATGTGTCAAATAACATATGATATTCTAGTACAAAAAAAAATATATATGGCGGCAAATTTAAAAATTAACGTCAAATTGGAACAACGTTTATTAGCCTCAAACTTAAAACTCAATAAGAAAAACGCTGTGTATTTTGAAAAATGAAGTTTTAACTTATTTTAATTCTCTATAAATTTTCTTTGAAAAGTACACTGCATTACATTTATTTGTTTGAGTATACGTTTACTGACTTTCTAAATATTATATAAAGTAAAATTAATTTATTTCAAACTGATGATTGTTTCGGTCTTCACTTGATTATACAAGTTCCACCCGTACAAACTTTCAGTTTCTCAAACTTTGCATGCTGGTGACGAACATCGACTTATTTTTTTGATTACTCATCCTATATATTAAAGTTCTCTTATATTTTCATAAAGGTATATGTTCCAGTGGTCCTTTTACACCAAAACAAAATTTATTCAAAACACAACCAAACCGAAGCAATAGTAAAAAAAACAAAGAAAAAAGAAACGCAATCAGAAAAATCCTCCGAGATAATTCAACCCAGACTTCATTTTCAGAAAGTTGAGAATTGTTTTGTAATCACAAATGTTGTGAACTCATTAAAATGTCGTTACAGCAAAAACCTTTCTAGCCTCTTCATAAGAATGCTTACAGTCAGGCATTGCTGAAAAAGTCACTTGAAGATTCCAAACTCCTGGACGAATTTATTCTTACTAATGAGCAACCTCCGTTGCTGCTGGAGCTGCTGCTGCAATAAATCTCTTTCTAACGATCTTTTAATCACGACTTTATTATGCAGCTGTGATTCTTTTCGCGACAGCACGAATGAACAGAAATCCTTTATTTGGTCGTTTCAAAGTGTATGACGAAGATTCGTTCTGCTTTGAATATGGAAAAGAAATTATTTATAATTAGAACTTTGTGATTATATTTTTTTAACATTGAGATGTGGTAATATTCGTTTCGTGAAATCCAAGATATTAAATTCTGTGGCAGCGGATACCGATATCTTCGGAATGTTGATGTTTTGTATACAGTGTGACCAATTTAGAAGGTGCCACGCTCTAAAATGTGTACTGATTGATTCTTTCTGTTGCAACTCTTTTAAATTATGAAGCATGTGCATGTCTACTTTTTTGTTTTTTTGGACAATAACACCACAATCTATATATAAATAGGCAAAGACAAAACGATTAGGTACCATTTTCTCCTCTGTCTCTCAACCGATTTTCTTCATTTTTGTTTTGTTTAGTAGCTACTGACGACCAACAGTGCAGAATGCTATTATTAATTTATAACAAACAACTGAATGTGCCGCCGCCGCCCAACTCAAAACATTGAGTAATTATATATAGAGGGACCAATGCTGTTATATACTTAGAGCATGTACTTCTGGAAGTGGCATGCAAGCGTTGTTATTGTTTAGTGGTAAAGTATTCGTTGTATATTATAATTATACAGGGCGATTCTAGATATCTTAGAAATCATTTTTTCGTGGGTGGCATATAAGTAGTTGCATATATAGGGTGTTTAAAATATACAGTAGAGTGCAATTATAACTAATAAAATAATTACATAGGAAGCCCATTAGCGGTTGAATTTACAAGGTTCTTGGAATAGAAGGCGCAGTAGAATTACAGTTATACAGGGTGGTGCAAAAAATATTTTACAGAGATGTATATACAGGGTGGCGGAAATGGAAATGCAACATTTCGTAACCCATAAGCAGCTGTATATATAGGGAAGATGAAATATAGGGTGAGAGGAATTACAGATATACAGGATGATGATAAAAATGTTAGAAAAGGAAATCATTTATAGAGTAGCCCACGAAGAGTTCCATATATATTATGATTGAAATATAGGTCGGAGTAGAATTATAGTTACAGAAGATAGTTAAACATTTCATAAACAAAAAATAAATAAATACGGTGGCTCATAGACAGTGGCATATACAAAATGGTTTACCGGGTGGTTCAAGAATGTTAAAAATTATTATGCGTGGTCCATGAGCAGTTGCATATACAGGGTGGTGAAAATATATAATGAGATGGAATTATTATAATGAAGATTTTAATAAATGTTAGAGAATTTGCAATTAGAGCTATACAGGAAAGGCAGTTGAAGTTTTTCTTTTTTTTAATATAAATTATATAAAGTCATTTAAATGTTAAAATACCAAATGAAAGACCTACTAACATAATTTTTTTAGCAAAATATCTTAAAATGTTGGCTAGGGATTTTTTTTTATTCCAACCTTGAATAAACCATTACATTCACAGTTGTTTAAAAGCTCTCAATACTCAAATAATAACGGAGGCTAAAGAGATATATCTTTTTAAAAATTGCTGATTTTTAATTTATTAAATATCTACAATTAGATAAACTTTAACCAAATTTTAGAGTATATTGTTAGTTTTATATAAAATGTAAATTCTTCAAAAAAATATTTTAATATATAAATTAAACAAAATTTAATATAAACCTAGCGGAAGCGCAAAGCTATAGCAAACAATATGAAGACTTGCTTGTTAGAATATCAACAAATCAACTTATTTTTCATTAAATTCTTTGTTTATTTTAATTAAATAATTAAATTCCCTAATCAGTTTAGTATCAAGCCTTAAAAAATACATTAATAATGGTTTTACGTATGATTGTAGCTACGTCGTAATTATTTAACATATTGTTGCAAAATTTGGTACAGATGGTAAGTTTAATAAATAACTAGGAATATAATGATATAGTCAGATTATTTATTAAAATGTCCCAATAAACAAACGTTTTATAGATGTTACACCAGTATACTGTCAATAATTAGGATGGGTGCGTATATTTTAAGTCTCATCTCGGTCCAATTTTGGTCAAATTGTTTTCACCTGAATTACCATTGCACAAAATAGGTGTACTAACACAGTTTACACTGTGTATAATGCATGCCAAAACTTTTTGAAAACTTTTTCAACTACCAATTTAATATTCGTAATAAGGCTTTGTAGCACAAATATGATAACTTTTTAAATAAAATCTTAATTTTCTGCAAGTGGAGAAGACGTTTTGGTAAAGAGGTATGTATATCTCCTTTCATCTCCTCTGTAATCAGGAATTGACTCTCTTTACCCAAATTTATAAATGCAAAATAATTCCCGCCAATTTCGGTACAAAGGGCAACCTAGCTTTACCAAAAAATATTAAATTTAAACATCTCTTCCGGGTATTACGACTTCTTTGTCAGTGGGTATACTATCTTGTTTAGCTTAAAAACTACAATGAGAAAGTATCTCTGATCCATGTTAATATTTTCTGGTTAGAAAGTATTCCTCAGTTAATTATTTCTGTAAAATTTATATCAGAAATTATTACTGCTTGTGTATTAATGTTGAATCCTTTAAAAAGACCGCACTTCACTAACCAATTATAAAGCTCATTACAATATAACAGTTGCTATTACTTTTTATTGTGTATATATAATGAAAAGAGATATTATCAAATACCATTCCACAAAACCAAATCTTGAAATGACTATCTAAGGTAGAGAATCACGGTTAGACTTCTAAAAGAAAACCGATTATGGATTGGAGTGAATCCAATTTTTTTACTATTTTCCACAGGAAAAAGATAGCAGGGCGTTCCGAATAAATCATAAATTTTCTGCAGATGATTTACTAAAAACCCCATTGTATCGGCTTGAAAGTAAAAATTTTACCCCGAAAGAATAAAATTGGTTTTCAGGTTAAAATTATGATGTGATGTAAATGCAAGATTTTAACAATATCTATATATAAATAGGCTAAGACAAAACGATTAGGTACCATTTTCTCCTCTGTCTCTCAACCGATTTTCTTCATTTTTGTTTTGTTTAGTAGCTACTGACGACCTTCAGTGCAGAATGCTAATATTAATTTATAATATTGCGTCATTCATTAAATAAAATATAATAAAAATTCATTATTTACGTCCAGAATGTCAACGCCAAACAACTGAATGTGCCACGTGCCGCCACCGCCAGACTCAAAACATTGAGTAATTATATATAGAGGGACCAATGCTGTTTATACTTAGAGCATGTACTACTGGAAGTGGCATGCAAGAGTTGTTATTGTTTAGTGGTAAAGTAATCGTTTTATATTATAATTATACAGGGCGATTCCAGATATGTTCAAAATAATTTTTTTCGTGGGTGGCACATAAGCAGTTGCATATATAGGGTGTTTAAAATACAGAGTAGAGTGGAATTATAACTAATAAAATAATTATATTATTAGCCCATTAGCGGTTGAATTTACAGGGTTCTTGGAATAGAAGGTGCAGTAGAATTACGGTTATACAGGGTGGTGCAAAGAATATTATACACAGATGCATATACAGGGTGGCGGAAATGGAAATGCAACATATCCTAACCCATAAGCAGTTGTATATATAGGAAAGATGAAATATAGGGTGAGAGGAATTATAGATATACAGGATGATGATAAAAAATGTTAGAAACGGAAATGATTTATAGAGTAGCCCACGAAGAGTTCCATATATATGATCATTGAAATATAGGTCAGAGTAGAATTATAGTTACAGAAGATAGTTAAAAATTTCATAAACAAAAAGAGTAAATACCGTGGCTCATAGGCAGTGGCATATACAGAATGGTTTACCGGGTGGTTAAAAAATGTTAAAAAATATTATGCGTGGTCCATGAGCAGTTGTATATACAGGGTGGTGGAAATATATAATGAGATGGAATTATTATATCTGAAAAAAACTTGAATTTCTTTACTTATTTGCAGAAGCGAGATGTAAGACCGACATCTAGGATTTTCGAGGAAACTATCACATAGAGGTTCAGAATCTAGATCCGTTCCGTGTAATTGCTGTTCTCCCTAAAGTCCTAGGATAGAATGTCCCGATACGATTTTCAGGTTACTTAACCTGCCAGAGATATTGACACAATTGGTCGAATTTCGACCACTGGGCGACAGCTAGTTATCGTAAATATACAAATGGTTCTTCAAAGCCAGGAGATATATGTTGGATCTTTTAGGGGAAATTTAGGCTTTGGAGGTTTTTAAGTATTCTCGTTTAGCTAAAATATTTTCAATCGGTCAATTCCGGAAAATTTACTCCAAATGTGCCCTTATAAGTATCTGACCAATTACAAATTAGTTTAATCCAGCTTTCGCAAAATTTGTATTATTATAATTGGTCCATCAACATTTTTGGCAGTAATCAAATTAAATTGAATCATTTCATGTTGGGGAAAATAACCTTTCTTATGGAAAAATGGACCTCCGTCAAATTGTTTGAAATTTTGGTATGTTGTAGGGGTTAATGTTCTGACAAAAAGAGTCCGGGCTCAAATAGATTCTATGACTAGTTTTCGAGATACAGAGTGTTAAATATCAAAAATGCCGCATTTTTGATATCAGATTTCCAACGATAGACGTGCTTTATTTCCGGTTATTGGAGAAATTGTGATTTGTACATTATTGGACATAAATATTTCACAATTGCCATAAGTTTTGGTGGATTATAGGGTATTTGAGAAATACGTAACATATGATTTTAAAAAAGTCTTTTTATTATTACAACGTCGAAAACAAAAGAAGATGTTATTGCACAATTAATATCTCGTTAAAGTAATAATTTCTTTGGTGTGCTTCATATAATATACAGTGTGAGCCATAAATATAGCTAAAGAAGGCATATATTATTTTTTCCTATTAATGGATCACTCTGTACCAACCATTCGTGCAGCAATTTTAATAAGACATTAAACAGATTTGTCTCTTTATACTCAACGGGATGTTAAACTGATTGCCAGAACTATACATATTGAAAAAATGTATGTTTTTATACTACCCCGTAGTCTTAAATTGTCTCCGTCAACTTTGTATTTTATTACATTTTTACGTTCACAAATGTTCAGTGTTTTACTGAGCAGAATATTATTAACATTGTATGGCTAGTTTTGGAGAAATAGGGTGTAAAACATCGGAAATGTCTCTTTTTTCTTATCAGATTTCTCATAACAGACGTGTATTATTTCCCTATATTGCAGGAAAGGTAATTCTCGCATTATTTGATAAAAATATGGGATAAAACAGTTACCATTAATTATATTTTATCAGTGTGTTTCCAATATATGTAACGTGTTTTTTTTTCAGAAAACTAATTTTTATTACAACGATGAATATATAAGACGTAATCGACAATTAATAAGAAAGAGTTCTTGGACGTGTTCATATATTATACAGTGTAAGTCGTAAATCTAGTTATAGTGGGCATATACTATTTTTTACCATTAATAAGTAACCCTGTATAAACTACAATACGTTAATTTGTACAATTTTTGCAAACTTGTAGAATTTAGTGTGATGAGTCGTAGATTTGTATAATTTAATATAAAAATTCTAGGACGCATGGTTTATACAGGGTTACTTATTAATGGAAAAAATAATAGATGCTCACTTTAGCAATTTTACAATTCACACTGTATAATGTATGAACACGTCCAAAAATTAATTTCTTTAGCATTATATTAACTGAGCAATTAGATCTTCTTATGTATTCAACGTTATAATAGAAATGAGTTTTCTAAAAAAACATATTACGTATATTGGAAACACACTGTAATAAAATACAATTAATGGTAACTATTTTATCACATATTTTTGTCAAATAATGCGAAAATTATCTTTTCTGCAATATACGGAAATAATACACGTCTGTTATAAGAAATCTGATAAGAAAAAGGAGACATTTCCGATGTTTAACACCCTATATCTCGAAAACTAGTCATAGAATTTTAATAATATTCTGCTCAGTAAAACACTGAACATTTGTTAACGTAGAAATGTAATAAAATACAAAGTTGACGGAGAGAATTTAAAACTACGGGGTAGTATGAAAAAATACATTTTTTCAATATGTATAGTTCTTGCAATCAGTTTAACATTCCGTTGAGTATAAAGAGACAGATAATATATCTGTTTAATGTCTTATTAAAATTGTAGCACGAATTGTTCGTACAGGGTGACTCATTAATAGGAAAAATAATATATGCCTTCTTTTGCTATATTTATGGCTCACACTGTATATTATATGAAGCACACCAAAGAAATTATTACTTTAACCAGATATTAATTGTGCAATAACATCTTATGTTTTCGGCGTTGTAATAATAAAAAGACTTTTTTAAAATCATATGTTACGTATTTCTGAAATACCCTATAATCCACCAAAACTTATGGCAATTGTGAAATATTTATGTCCAATAATGTACAAATCACAATTTCTTCAATAACCGGAAATAAAGCACGTCTATCATTGGAAATCTGATATCAAAAATGCGGCATTTTCGATATTTAACACTCTGTATCTCGAAAACTAGTCATAGAATCTATTTGCGCCCATGGACTCTTTTTGTCAGAACATTAACCCCTGCCACATCCCAAAAGTTCAAACAATTTGACGGAGGTCCCTTTTTCCATAAGAAAGGTGCCTGGTCCTTTGTTTTCATATCAAATGCCTAACATTTTTTTTGTTTGAAAGAATTACTAATTATATTAATTTTACTCTAGTTGTTCTTCCTTAATAACTATCAAATTTTTGTTACAGAGAGAAAATGCGGCGAAAAAATCAACACCCTACCCAAAGGAAACGTGTACATAGAAGAAAATAACTCTAATTGTAAGACATAATTTGCCGACTACATAGTACAAGAAGAGACTTTTACGTCAACACCCTTCCAAGAAGTACAAGGAGAGAAGTCCGATCTAAAATTTATTTTTGTTTTTTTTTTGTTAGATTTGTATATATAGTATTGTAAAATAGTTCTTTTTCAAATACAATTTATAACATTTGTTTTCAAAAGTCAATATAAAAAAATCCAGCTAATTATTTTATAACTTAACTAAAATTCATAACACACTTTATCTGACTCTCAGTGGCCAATACGTAATATTCACTCTATAATTATACAAAAATATGTTGTTTAAGTACCAAGACCAACATAAATATTAAACTTTTAATAACTTCAACAAACTAATTCATTTTGCATTTAACTGCTTCAAAATGAGTGTTTTTCAAATGTCCTGTTTCATATTGATAACGTAATTTGAAAATACAATGCTCAGTTTCGATATCTAAATTTAAATCACCCTGTATGTATGTTTCGTTCACCAAGTAGATAAAAGCACGTTTTTTTACAAAATGTCATTAGAGAAATTCCTCTTTAAAAAGAGTAACACTTTGTGTATCATATGTGTATTTATTAAAACCTGTATGTAATTTATTGCCAATAAAATGTTATTTATTTTAACAGGCTTGCTGTTTTATTTGGGTTCCCTAAATCCCAATATACGGAAACCCTTACAATATCACTCCTGATTTCTCAGAAACTACTGGTTGAAATTTGGTATCAGTATACAGTTTGGTGGCCCCATCAGGACTGCATGCCATAAATGAAGAAATTTTGATTTTAAGGGTAATTCTGAGGGAAATATTTACAAAAATCGACCATTCTTATCTGACCCAATCACTTACAGCTTCATGTGTTGATTCAGCTACATTGTAAATAACTATGTTCTAATTTCATCTTGTTCACAATCCGCTTGAGTTGATCCGCTAATAGTAGGTTTTTCTTGCTCAGCTCTTATTTGGGCCAGACCATCTTTAATCTTGTGAATCTCCTGTTCTAAGATCTTGGTTTGTTGTACGTTTAGGCAATCATCAAGAGCATCCTGAAGTTGATTTTTCTGATCTGTGACAAGCTTCATGCTTCTCTTCATCTAACCATATTCGTCAGTTACACCTGCATTCAAAGAACCTTGGGTAGCACCTGTGACTTTCGGGCGAGAGTCCGAATTAGTTTTTACCAATTTGATTGATACTCTTCTAACATCTTTATTTGCAGAGGAAAATTTACATTCCCATGTATGTGAACCTGAGTGCTGTGCGCTTGAATGAACCTTGTTGAACACTGCCACTGATATGCCAGGACCAGAGCAACATTTATGTACCCAGGCGCAAGCATCAGAAACATTCAAGAGCAAGCTGATTGGATTTGATTGTGCGATTACAGAGACTGCACTCATATGCAAGCCAATAGAGATTTTAGAGTTTACATAAAATTCAACAGCAAATTGCTTAAAGAATAGTTTATAAACCATAATTAACATAATTTGTAGAAGTAAATTATTGGAGCATTAAAAACCCACAAAATATAGATTTTTTCCGTTTTTTTTTTTTTCTTATAGTGTCAAAAAATTGATCATCATAAATAACTGTTTTAAAAAAAAATCATAACTTGGTTGAAATAATAGCTCCTCCTAGTGATTGTTTATAACGTTGATATTAATAAGGCTGAAGATTGTCCGTTGTGTAAATCTTGTACATTTGAAATTTAAATAATATGTACAAATATTTTACAGAACGTATCGTATTAATCACGACAGTTAGAAACGGATGTCAAAAATATATTTTAAAAGCTTATAAAATGCACTGCACTGTATATCTTGGATTTTTGATATCCTGTCGTAAAATGTATTGATAGTGCTTGTGAATTTTGACTTAAACAACAGCCCCTGAATTTTCTTCAGATGTCTTAACAGTGGCGGATCCAATCAGTGGAAAAAAGTAATTTAATTGATAACAATAAACACTATACAAGTAACCATTAACCTAATAAACCAATGGAAAAATAGGCAAATATTCGCAAATAATAGTTAACTAAATAAAAACCTAATAAACTGCTGAGAAAAAAACATAATAATACAATTTGCCACGTACCTTGACAGCAATTGTCATAGCTCAGGTCATTTACCGATAAAAAGACCTTTTGGCAACAAAATTAATAGTAGAACAAAACCGACAGCAACGTGTTCTAATGATAAAACATGACTAATTGGCATAAAATTCAACATTTTTTATCGATGCCTTTTTGTTTCTTATTAAAATAACAGCGAAAAATCGGTAACAATTTAGTTTTTATCGTTTACACAAAATCCACCGATAAAAACGTGTTTGCTACTATGGGCAATATTGAAAAGAAAAGAAAAACCTACAAAATGAGCTACTGTACGCTAAATTTCGTTAAATGGTTTCTTAGATGATGGAACCTTTACCCGAAATTGGATTTTGGTTTTTCATTTCTCTTCAACATTGCCCATAGCAACAAACACGGTTTTATCGGTGGATTTTGTGTAAAAGAAAAACTAAATTGTTACCGATTTTTCGATGTTTTCTTGTTAAGAAACAAAAATGCATCGATAAAAAATGTTGAATTGTATGTCAATTAGTCAAGTTTTATCATTAGAACCCATTGATGTTGGTTTTGTTCTACTATTAATTTTGTCACGTAATTTCGTAAATGACCTGAGCTATCAGTGAACCACTGACTGGCTCTCTCATATTCGTACTTTTAATGCAATATTTAGTATTATTTTAAAACAAATAGAAGTGAAATTTATGAATTTTCACTATATCCCGATCTCTCTAAATTATTTAAATTCCAAATCTTCAAAAACTACTTTTTGAACAGTATCAATTGTGTGTCCATATAAAGCTAACATCATACACTCTTTATCAGTTTTTCCGAGTTTACTAGGTGAAAAATGAGCCTCTCATGTTGAATAAATGCTCATTAAGAAAGATTTCTAATACTCTACAACTTCGTTACTTTTCATTTTATAAGCAAAAAATAAAAAAAAAACATCTTTGTGAGTTTTATTTACATAAATAGTTTACTTCTACAAATTTGATGTGAAATTCTCTATAAACTGTTACTGATGTGATGGTATAAGCGAATAGCTTTTGCACTATAGATTGATTTATCCAAGTTCTCCATTTTATATCTCGAGCCTACGGACTTGTACCCAACTCCTTGCATTAATGTTGTCAGTTATTAAAACTATAAATTTCGAAACCGGACCATCGTATTTTTATCCACCTCCGTGATGTTTATGATCACTTGATTTTTTTTTGCTTTAAAGACATGCGTAAAATATATGAATACCTGACAACAAAAAATTAGTCCACGGTTGATTATTTGCACATTGTTCAAATGGCATCAATTACAAATAACTTTGAATGGATTTTTAAAAAATTCTGGTAAGTTTTTAACAGTAATTCAATATTAATCGAATACAAGTATTATTTCATGTAGGGAACTTTAAATTTAGTATGAATCGAGCCAAAAAAGTACAACGTAATTGAAAGTATTTAGGTGCCATTTTGATTTTTTGACTCGAAAATGCTTCCCAAATAATTTATCAAAATATTAACGTGAATTATGTGTTAACAGTTTGAAACCTGTGCTATATGTATGTTTTCAAAATATTTTATAATACATTTAATGGATTAAATTTCGTAACATATCTCCAAGAATCATTTTTTTTTTTAATATTTCACTGCAAATTTTGTGTTTCACTGTAAAATTTGTATACTTCAATAAATTTTATAAAGGTATTTTTAATTTTCTAAAGATATTGCAATTGAATAGCTTAAAACAAACTTTTTTCGCGGTTGTTGCAGATAGCTGTCTTAATTTTGAAAAACAGAATAAAAATTCACTTGAAAAGGGATGGGCCTTTTATAAATTGTATTTGCTAGAACTGCGTTGATGGAAAATTCCAGGTAAGTGTATAATTACAAAAAGCATAATCAACGTATTCCTATTTACTATTCATAATATATTTTGAACAATAAAATTTGTAAGTTCCTATTAGGCGATTTAATTTTTAGACAATTTATCAATCAAACTGATTGTGTGTAAATAAAGTTTTATAGTTTTCTGAGTTTATTTAAGATTCTAAAAAGCTAAATATGAAATTATGGTGTCAGGCTAAAGTACAAGACTGTGAACAATAGTTTTAACTTATGTGATAATAAATCTTCCACTTAAATGAAGTGTTTGGAGATAATTGCAATTGGTTTCTTCATAGCTCTAAAAATTACTTAAGAGAAGTACCTAAAACATTCCTTTCTATTGTTTTTTTTTGCATTGATAATTCAACGCGTTATCCTTAATTACTGATTATTTTTTTTGGATTTGGACAAAATTTAATGTGAAATTTGCTTTAGTAAACTAATTTCATAAGTAGGTATAAAACATAAAAGTTTTTGAATGTTGTATCCACAATAATCCATTTTATTAAATAATTCACTGTAAATTTTATATTTTTCAATAAATGTTAGTCGGAAGTAATTTTTTAAAGGTTTTTCCGATTGATCAGCTCAAAATAAACTTTTTTCGCAGTTCCAGGTGTCTGTCTCAATTTTGAAGAACAGAATAAAAATTCACTTGAAAAGGGATGGGCCTTTTATAAATTGTATTTGCTAGAACTGCGTTGATGGAAAATTACAGGTAAGTGTATAATTACAAACGGCATAATCAACGTATTCCTATTTATTATTCATAATATATTTTGAACAATAAAAGTTCCTATTAGACGATTTCATTTTTAGACAATTTATCAATCAAACTGATTGTGTGTAAATAAAGTTTTATAGTTTTCTGAGTTTAAGATTCTAAAAAGCTAAATATGAAATTATGGTGTGAGGCTAAAGTACAAGACTGTGAACAATAGTTTTAACTTATGTGATAATAAATCTTCCACTTAAATGAAGTATTTAGAGATAATTGCAATTGGTTTCTTCATAGCTCTAAAAATTACTTAAGAGAAGTACCTAAAACATTCCTTTCTATTGATTTTTTTTGCATTGATAATTCAACGCGTTATCCTTAATTACTGATTATTTTTTTTGGATTTGGACAAAATTTAATGTGAAATTTGCTTTAGTAAACTAATTGCATAAGTAGGTATAAAACATAAAAGTTTTTGAATGTTGTATCCACAATAATCCATTTTATTAAATAATTCACTGTAAATTTTATATTTTTCAATAAATGTTAGTCGGAACTAATTTTTTAAAGGTTTTTCCGATTGATCAGCTCAAAATAAACTTTTTTCGCAGTTCCAGGTGTCTGTCTTAATTTTGAAGAACAGAATAAAAATTCACTTGAAAAGGGATGGGCCTTTTATAAATTGTATTTGCTAGAACTGCGTTAATGGAAAATTACAGGTAAGTGTATAATTACAAACAGCATAATCAACGTATTCCTATTTATTATTCATAATATATTTTGAACAATAAAAGTTCCTATTAGACGATTTCATTTTTAGACAATTTATCAATCAAACTGATTGTGTGTAAATAAAGTTTTATAGTTTCCTGAGTTTATTTAAAATTCTAAAAAGCTAAATATGAAATTATGGTGTCAAGCTAAAATTACAAGACTCTGTAAACAATAGTTTTAACCTATGTGATAATAAATCTTCCACTTAAGTGAAGTGTTTGCAGATAATTGCAATTTGTTTCTTCAAAGTTCTAAAAATTACTGAAGTAACTACTTTCAACCGAAATATATTTTTTTCATTGATAATTGAACACATTTTCTTTAATTATTGGCAAAAAGCAAGATTGGTTAATTTTTTTGTAATTCACTGTGAATAATATAATTAATATTTTTTAACTGTTATGTTGTGTTAATTATATTATCGTAATTATATAATTTTCAAATAAATTTTGTTGGCTCCAGCAATTAAAATACAATCTGCCAAAATATATTTAATATTTTACAAAAAATATTCCAAAGTATTCGTTTTTCAAAAATGTAACACATACCAGGAAGATCATAATTATTGTATATTCAATAATTAAAGCAATATTGTATGACAACAGTGGAAAATTGGTTCAACAAGTATTGACAATCGAAATAAAAAGCTGTATATTGAAAGAAAAAAAAACAAACGTTTCCAAGTCGATTCTGACTTCGTTGTCAATTGACAATTTTTGTTGTTTCACTATAAAGCTTTTTATTTCGATTGTGGTGTTATTCATAAGAAAATATAAGAATACTCAAGAATATGCCACAAATAACATTTAGAAGATAATTTTTTAATATTACTATATTTGACACTTATTTTAACACAAAATAATTTAAACATTTCTTTGATATCATCGTAAGAATCAATAAACACCAAGTCTATAGTGCAAAATTGATTTCATTTTCGGGCATAAAATTCAACAGCAATTTGCTTATACGAGGGTGAATCAAATATGAACCGGACTTTTCTGTTTCTCGTCCTGTAGGTAATTCGAGTGGCGTGACGTCTCGATATATGTTAGGTAGGGATGTTAAGAAGAGGGGAGTTCGTCGGTTTGGCGAGGCGTAGTCGATGCGCTGTTAGTAGCATCATGTCAGAGCAAGAGGTGCATACGTCTTTTGCGCAACGTGTTGTTATCAAATTTTTGGCGCGGGAGGGCGTTAGACCGTCTGAAATTTTGCGTCGACTATCTGCACAATTCGGCAATGAAAGACTTTTAAGGACCCAAGTGTACGACTGGCACAAAAAGTTTTCATGCACGCCGTCCCACGACAAGCATCAATGAGGCGAATATCTACACAATTCGTGAGCTGATTGAAGGTGACCGCCATCTTACAGTATTGGTAATTGCTGAACACGTTAGAATATCATACGGGAGTGCTCAATCAACCATTTCAGATGAGTTGGGTTACCGAAAAGTATGTGCAAGATGGGTTCCCCGCCTTCTAAGGGAAGATCAGAAAGCAAACCGTCTTGCCGTATGTGAAAGGCTGTTAGCAAGATATCGAGCAGAGGGGGATGAGTTTTTGAGACATATTGAGACTGGAGAGGCAGCACCGCGGAAAGCCAAGACCCGTCTTTCTGCAGGGAAAATTCTTGCAACAGTTTTTTGGGATTCGAAAGGCGTACTGCTGATCAAATTTTCTGCACGAACGCCGTACAATTAATGCTCAGTATTACTGCGAACTACTCCAACAAGTGAAACTTGCCTATCAGCAATCCAAAGTGTGATTCTGTTGCATGACAACGCTCGGAAAATTGAACAAAATGCATTGGGAAACTCTTGAACACCCGCCTTACAGTCCTGATTTGTCGCCATGTGACTACCACTTAAAGAAGAACTGGGAGGCCACCACTTTGAGGACAACGAAGGTGTAGAAACGTTTGTGCGCAATTGGTTATCGACACCACAAGTTTCATTCTTTGAGAAAGGTATTAAAAAACGATGCGGTGGGAAAAATGTATACATAAGAGAGGAGACTATGTAGAAAAATAATATGTATAAAAATTTGTATTGATCGTACCAATAAAGTTTTTAAAACGGTCCGGTTCATATTTGATTCCCCCTCGTATCATCACGTCAGAGAAAAAAGTGGATTTTTTCCAAAAATTGATAACTTTCTGGTAACTGACACGAATATTATTAATCGTCGTCAAAACGATAGTTTATGATCAATAAATTTAAATAAATATGGGCTCACGATGGATATTACTGAATTAGTCATTTTTGAATAATTAGACTATAAATAATTAGACTATAAATAATTTAGACAGATATTTTGCATAGCCCACTGTATTATCGAAGCTTTTCCAATCGGGAAATACTAAACATATTTTGAAAGTTCATAAATTCCACTTCAATTTGTCTATATTGGATTTTTGTTATAATGCCGGGAAATTTAATGCTCACATAAGTTTGCTGTTAAAATTATATCAATTATGGCTTATAAACTGTTATTTACAAAATGGCGTAAGCGATTTGTTGTTGAATTTTATGTCACTTAATTATATAATAGTCATACTTGCTTACATTATATTTTTTGCCAAAGCAGGATTTTGGTTATAGAGGAAAGCATTATTACAGCGAAGTGCTTTGTTTTTGGACTCATCTGTTTATTTTTTCAATCAATATAACATGAATAATAGGAATAAATGTCATTCGTTATATTCAAATGTATGTGAAGTGCCAAAATTATATGGCACAGTTTTTGAATAATTATTTGAGAATATGTTTTAACATTCTTTGTTTAAAAAGTAGAGTGTCGAAATATCTAAATACTACATTTTCTACAATTATACGTTTTGAACGTTTTGAAAGAATTGGTTTGGTATATTGGAATCTACTTTTTTGTGTAGAAAATATTCTACAATTTGGACAAAATTTAATATATTTGTTTTGGTAGAATATTTTCATAAGTATAAAATTATGTTATATTAAAAAAATAAATGCACACATTTCATAATGTATTATTTATTTTATATTGTTTTTTCTTATTTTTTATTCATAAGTAATTTTGAAATGATTGGTTATTGATTATTCTGCCTGTTTATTGGGAATATTTCTCCTCATTTCTTTTCTGTAACACTTACTTATTTTTGAAAGTTAGTTAATGTCGCTTGCAGAAAGTCTACAATATGATCAATCAGTCTTTTTGTTTACAAACACTTATTTCATCATATTCTGGATATGCCTCTCTAACAGATAAGGAAGACTGTTTGTAAAGAATAACCTTTGTAAATATCAAAATAAAAAGTGCCACTAGCGGTTTGTAAACAGTATTTTTTTCTCATTTGTTTCAGATCGCTGGAGGAAAGTTTGGAAAACATCGAGGCAGTAACTTTGGAAAATAGGTGCTTTTCTACGTTTATAATTATAGAAGAATTCAGGTAAGTTCAACAAATTTAAAAACTTAATAAAGCATAGTAAGTGTGACGGTGTTTCTGTTTATATGTTATACTATTTAGCACTTGATTTTTAAGTCTTAACAATTTCTAAACATTGAGCTCCCTTTAGACATCAACCCCCAGGCTTCTAGAAGTTCTAATTCACTAATAAACTCATTTAATTATTTAGAATATGACAATCCCTATATAACATTTATATTATATTACAGTTTTGTTTTTTTTGATGTTAATAATAAAAGTGATCTTTTTAACACGCTTTTATTAGGTTGACCTTTATTAAGACAAACGTTTTATAATGGACCGTTTTTAAATGTTATTTGAAAAAATTGAAATTTTGATTAAACATACAGAAATTTTTGACATTGAATTTTTGTGATTATTTTATGAATACTGGGTATCTTTGCCTCTGTCACAAAGTAAAAATTCTAAAAATAGCGTATATTTTATGTGGCAATTTTATTTTCAGAAGTCAAGAAACAGCAGCTACAGTGTTACACTATAAGTCCGTACTATAGTGGACAGTATAGGATTTTCAGTTAGGATTATTACTTCCATATTCATTATGGAGTACTATTTTTCATTTTTTTATATTCCTGCAATTTACAAAATTCCTGTGGTATTTTTGAACCACGGACGTCCTACATTGAAGCTGTCTAATTCTATTTGCTTTAATTTAATTTCAACAGAATGGGGACAACGGAAGTTGTTACATTTTTTTATGTCCTATAATTCGGAATTCCAAAGTAAACGATTCAGAACTACTTTTGTCAGAGATGTACCAAAAAGCTTCTCAATCTTAAGGCGCTTGAGGCATAGTTCCAATTCAACGCCAGATATTCCAAGGAGGGGGTATACGAGGTCTGAGTAAGCTGACGCTACATACTTTGACAAGCCGGTGATGATGGTTTTACCTGGAAACTCCATAAGCTTTTTCAGTGGGTTTTTCATCTCAACAACCCACTGAATGGTTGTTAAGAACGAAATGTTCTTTACATTTCCTCCGCTCCATTACCTTTTCCCGAAAGAGCTACATTCTCATGCATTAAGTGCAGTCCAACAATTTGGAATTCCAAAGTGAACAATTCAGAGCTACTTTTGTCAGAGATGTACCAAAAAGCTTCTCAATCTCAAGGCGCTTGAGGCATAGTTCCAATTCAACGCCAGATATCCCAAGGAGGGGGTCTACGAGGTCTGAGTAAGCTGGCGCTACATACTTTGACAAGCCGGTGATGATGGTTTTACCTGGAATCTCCATAAGCTTTTTCAGTGGGTTTTTCATCCCAACAACCCACTGAATGGTTGTTAAGAACGAAATGTTCTTTAAATTTTCTGCGTTCCATTTTCTTTCCCGAAAGAGCTACATTCTCATGGATTAAGTGCAGTCCAAAAATTTGGAATTCCAAAGTGAACAATTCAGAGCTACTTTTGTCAGAGATGTACCAAAAAGCTTCTCAATCTTAAGGCGCTTGAGGCATAGTTCCAATTCAACGCCAGATATCCCAAGGAGGGGGTCTACGAGGCCTGAGTAAGCTGACGCTACATACTTTGACAAGCCGGTGATGATGGTTTTACCTGGAATCTCCATAAGCTTTTTCAGTGGGTTTTTCATCTCAACAACCCACTGAATGGTTGTTAAGAACGAAATGTTCTTTACATTTCCTCCGCTCCATTACCTTTTCCCGAAAGAGCTACATTCTCATGCATTAAGTGCAATCCAACAATTTGGAATTCCAAAGTGAACAATTCAGAGCTACTTTTGTCAGAGATGTACCAAAAAGCTTCTCAATCTTAAGGCGCTTGAGGCATAGTTCCAATTCAACGCCAGATATTCCAAGGAGGGGGTATACGAGGTCTGAGTAAGCTGACGCTACATACTTTGACAAGCCGGTGATGATGGTTTTACCTGGAATCTCCATAAGCTTTTTCAGTGGGTTTTTCATCTCAACAACCCACTGAATGGTTGTTAAGAACGAAATGTTTTTTACATTTCCTCCGCTCCATTACCTTTTCCCGAAAGAGCTACATTCTCATGCATTAAGTGCAGTCCAACAATTTGGAATTCCAAAGTGAACAATTCAGAGCTACTTTTGTCAGAGATGTACCAAAAAGCTTCTCAATCTCAAGGCGCTTGAGGCATAGTTCCAATTCAACGCCAGATATCCCAAGGAGGGGGTCTACGAGGTCTGAGTAAGCTGGCGCTACATACTTTGACAAGCCGGTGATGATGGTTTTACCTGGAATCTCCATAAGCTTTTTCAGTGGGTTTTTCATCCCAACAACCCACTGAATGGTTGTTAAGAACGAAATGTTCTTTAAATTTTCTGCGTTCCATTTTCTTTCCCGAAAGAGCTACATTCTCATGGATTAAGTGCAGTCCAACAATTTGGAATTCCAAAGTGAACAATTCAGAGCTACTTTTGTCAGAGATGTACCAAAAAGCTTCTCAATCTTAAGGCGCTTGAGGCATAGTTCCAATTCAACGCCAGATATCCCAAGGAGGGGGTCTACGAGGTCTGAGTAAGCTGACGCTACATACTTTGACAAGCCGGTGATGATGGTTTTACCTGGAATCTCCATAAGCTTTTTCAGTGGGTTTTTCATCTCAACAACCCACTGAATGGTTGTTAAGAACGAAATGTTCTTTACATTTCCTCCGCTCCATTACCTTTTCCCGAAAGAGCTACATTCTCATGCATTAAGTGCAATCCAACAATTTGGAATTCCAAAGTGAACAATTCAGAGCTACTTTTGTCAGAGATGTACCAAAAAGCTTCTCAATCTCAAGGCGCTTGAGGCATAGTTCCAATTCAACGCCAGATATCCCAAGGAGGGGGTCTACGAGGTCTGAGTAAGCTGGCGCTACATACTTTGACAAGCCGGTGATGATGGTTTTACCTGGAATCTCCATAAGCTTTTTCAGTGTGTTTTTCATCCCAACAACCCACTGAATGGTTGTTAAGAACGAAATGTTCTTTAAATTTTCTGCGTTCCATTTTCTTTTCCCGAAAGAGCTACATTCTCATGGATTAAATGCAGTCCAATAATTTGGAATTCCAAAGTGAACAATTCAGAGCTACTTTTGTCAGAGTTGTACCAAAAAGCTTCTCAATCTTAAGGCGCTTGAGGCATAGTTCCAATTCAACGCCAGATATCCCAAGGAGGGGGTCTACGAGGTCTGAGTAAGCTGACGCTACATACTTTGACAAGCCGGTGATGATGGTTTTACCTGGAATCTCCATAAGCTTTTTCAGTGGGTTTTTCATCTCAACAACCCACTGAATGGTTGTTAAGAACAAAATGTTCTTTACATTTTCTCCGCTCCATTACCTGTTCCCGAAAGAGCTACATTCTCATGCATTAAGTGCAATCCAACAATTTGGAATTCCAAAGTGAACAATTCAGAGCTACTTTTGTCATAGATGTACCAAAAAGCTTCTCAATCTTAAGGCGCTTGAGGCATAGTTCCAATTCAACGCCAGATATCCCAAGGAGGGGGTCTACGAGGTCTGAGTAAGCTGACGCTACATACTTTGACAAGCCGGTGATGATGGTTTTACTTGGAATCTCCATAATATTTTTCAGTGGGTTTTCCATCCCAATTACCCACTGAATGGTTTTTAAGAACGAAATGTTCTTTACATTTCCGCCGCTCCATTACCTTTTCCCGAAAGAGCTACATTCTCATGCATAAAGTGCAGTCCAACAATTTGGAATTCCAAAGTGAACAATTCAGAGCTACTTTTGTCAGAGATGTACCAAAAAGCTTCTCAATCTTAAGGCGCTTGTGGCATAGTTCCAATTCAACGCCAGATATCCCAAGGAGGGGGTCTACGGGGTCTGAGTAAGCTGACGCTACATACTTTGACAAGCCGGTGATGATGGTTTTACTTGGAATCTCCATGAGCTTTTTCAGTGGGTTTTTCATCCCAATCACCCACTGCAGGTTGTTAAGAACGAAATGTTCTTCAAATTTTCTGCGCTCCATTAGCTTTTTCCGAAAGAGCTACATTTCCATGGATTAAGCGCAGTCCAACGTACAGTTTCCAGTCTAATTTGCGCCCTAAGGAGAACTCTTCACTACGTTGGGCAGAAGTGTGAGGGGACACTTCTCAGACCTCACCGCCGCTTGTGGCATAGTTCCAATTCAACGCCATATATCCCAAGGAGGGGTCTACGAGGTTTGTGTTAGTCGAAGCTCGCATTTTCTTGTCGAACTAGTGCTTGCAGTTGTTTATGGAAGCATATGAATCTTGTTATTTTCCACTAACACAAGGTGATTAAGGCTTAATCGGTAGCAGTCCAATGCAACGCCACATATCCCCTGATGGGATCTTTGAGTCAGGTGAGCTGATGTTGCAACATTTGTCGGGCAGGTTATCATCGTCTGATTGAAATGTCGGAGTAAGTTGTTTTGGGTTGTAAATTTATTTTGTCAACCAGGACATCAGTTATATTGTCTAGCCCATATCGGTCCACATTATATTGTTTTATGTCCATTTTGTGTACGGCTTATGAAGTGTAACGCCCCGAAGATACCTCTGGATGAAGATGGATCATCAGCCCCGTACAACCCGAAGATAAGGATCTAGAAGATTCGGGAGAGGTTAGCCGTGAGTGAAGATGGACCCGACGACCAACGTAACAACCCGAAGATACCACAGGATCAAGATGGATCATCAGCCCTGTACTAAGGATCTAGAAGATTCGGGAGAGGTTAGCCGTATGCGAAGATTGAACCAAGCACCAATTTCAGTTATTCCAAACTTTCCTCACAAATAAGATGGTGTTATTTATGATTTATATGACAGCTATCAGTGCTACCAGTACCTAACTTCAAACCGTTCAAAGAAATTCAAAGGCAAAGGGAAATACAAAAGGGGTGCTGGTATCTCCAACTAACTATGGACAGAAATCCTTCTATATAGAAGGGTGTTTTCAATCCAAATATTAATAAACATCCAATTTAGCAATATGGAAGAAAGAACAACTGAAAATAGAATCCTGTAAATACAATGACCACCAGATGACTTTCCAGATGATATTTCTAAAATAAGCAGCATTTATATGTACTTTGTATCAAATTGTTTTATGTATATTCTAAGTTTATTTTGAAGGAAAACCCTGTATGTTTTAAAAATCCAAACGATTCAATGTCTATGTTTAACTTTGAATTTGCTACTCTCAATGATCATATCAACTGACAATGTAATTTTATATAGACCTCGAAACGTCTAGTTTTTGCAACATACAGAGTTTTCACTGAATGTAGGTAGTAGTTATTTTAAAAACTTCGAAGTTTTTTGTTGTATTGTATAGAGTCATGCTTTAATATTTTATTATGGTGGAAGTTATTGCTTTCTGATGCTCTTAATATCACAAGTGATATAATATTAAGTTGTTTCAGTTTCATAAAATTATTATTGAGTATCACAAAGCAACAGCTTCCACCATTCAGTTTTTGAAAAATCTAGGTTCAGCAGTCCAAGCCAGGCAATTTCACAAGAAGAAACGACAGATCTCAAGACAGCCAACAGTCAACCAACAGCATCTCAGGTTCAGCATGGGATATAATTAATTAATTAATTTGTTTAATTCATTATAATTCAAATTGTAATAAAATGTTAAGTTTTAAAAATATATTTGTATTTAATTGAACAGCTGTGTAGTCATTGTGTTTGTAAACAGTGAATTTATTTTGATAAAAATAAAGACGTTGAAAGTGAATAATTGTAAATTTTTGAACCCACAGAATCCATTGCAATACGGAACTCCTTATAATTTTCTCTGAAACTACTCGATGGGAAGGGTAGAAATTTGGTATCAATGTGTAGTTTGGTGACCAATCAGGGGTGCATATGGTAAAACAAAAATTTTGAAAACAGATAATATAGGAAATTGCCCATAGTTTACAGGAAAAATAAGAAAATTAATAGTAGGAGATTCAACCCCCCCCCGATTTGGAGGGGGGGTGGAATTGTAGAATTCATTGGAAAATAAATAATTTAAATTCTTCAAACACATCATGTAATAAATCAAATAAAAGGGCTCATTCTGAGGAACACATATTTTTTCATATTTTCAAATAATAAGATTAAAATATATTAACAAAAATCTACCTATTCCTCCCCCCCCCCCATATCTCCGAAACTATAAGATCTAAAGCTTTGAGATATAGGCTCTTACCTGATCTTTACAGGAAAAATAAGAAGAAATTCCTAATATTAAATTAAATTAAATTACAAAATTAAATGGAAAATATAAAATTATATTGTTTCAAACGCATCATGTAATATATCGAAGAAAAGGGCTCATTATGGGGAATACAAGTGTATTTTTTTCATAATTTTAAAATAAATTGTTTAAAAGATATTAACGAAAATATTTAAAACTTTACAGGAAAAATCAGTAAACTTATCATTTAATTTATTATAAATGATACAAATACCTATATTTCTTTTATATTTTAAAATAATTTGTTTAAAAGATATTAACAAAAAGATTTTTAAAATCTCAGAAACTGTACGACCTAAAATATTGAAAAAAATCAGAAATATAAGGCCTTGTTTGAACTTTACGGGTAAAATAAGGAAAAAATCCTAGTATTAAGTTTGAGTGCCAAATTACAAAAATACTTAAATGAAAAATAAAAAATAATTTTTTTTCAAAACCATGAATATATCAAGGGCTCATTGTGGGTAATACAAGTATAATTTTTTCCTATTACAATAATTTGTTAAAATGTCATTAAAAATATAGAAAATTCAACCAATTAACTTCTATACCTGCCTGCTACTGAGCCTAAACTTTGGAAAAAATGAAAATATAGGGCATAATGGAAAATTTATAAAAAAAAGTAAAACACAAATTCTATCATTAATTTATAAACTTAAATAGAAAATAAAAAAATAACAATATTAACAAAAATAAACATAAATCGATCATTCTTTCCCCCTATATCGCCAACACAACTGAGTCTAATATTTTGACAAAAATGGGTATATAGGGCTTTGTCACAAAAATTACTGAGCTCAAACTTTGGAAAAAATCCTGTGAAAATTGGGCCTCACTCAAAATATACAGGAAAAATATTTATATTTTTAAAAGAATTTGTTTAAAAGACATTAAGGAAAATATTTAAAATTTTACACACATCTTCCCCTTTATTTCCGACATTGCGAGCTTAAGAGTTTAGAAAAAAAGATAGTATAGATAGTTTATGGGCAAAATATAGCGAAAACAGTAATCCTAATTCTGTGACGCAAAAAAATTAGTGATTAATTTTTTTTAATCAAGCCCCTTATGTAGTACATCAATTGGCATAGTTCGATGTTAAAATTATACTTTTTATAATTTTAGTTTTTATTTTAAAAATATTAAAAAACATTAAGGAAAATATAAGAAAATCGAGTGTTTCCCTAATTTATTTTGAATCCACTTATTCAACAATTTTGAAAAAGAAAGCAAGGAAACCTAAGCTTTTAAAGGCAAACAAGAAAAGTAAAAACACATATTGTTGTCCAAAAAAAAAAAGGAATTTAATTTTCATGTTATAAATTTTTTATTTATTGACCAATTTTAATTAAATTGGATTGTTGAAGAAACAATTGATAGACTCAGTGTGCTGACTTTATATTAAAAAAGTTCTTTCAAGAACACAATACCAGGCGTCATTAAACTTTGACAAACTTCCAAACATGTTGGTTCTTTCTTGGGTCACTCTTTATAGCTTTAAAAGTAAGCTATACACAGTGACCAAAGAAAGTACTGTGTTTTAAAATTTTGCCAAAGTTTAGACAACAAACCTAATTTAATAAAAAAGTTATTACATGAAAATAAAATTCCGGTTTGTTTAGACAGTCCTTTATTTTTAATATGCGAGTCCAACTCGCACTTGATCAAATTATATTTTTCTAAAAACACATTCACTTCCATTCCAATTTGATCCTGACTGTACATAATTCCTTTCCAATTAACTATAAATTTATGTACCCGTATCTCTAAAAATATAATATCAAAGATCTAAATTAATATTTTCAGACAGCTCGGTGTTTGACCTCATAAAAATTCCATCTTCAAGAACCTTATTATTTTTTTATTATTTTGGATTATCACACATTCGTAAACGCATTTCGATCCGTTTTAAGCAGACGCATCAACTGAAAGACGTCGCATACATCATAAATTTTATTTGGAAGAAAATATTGATACTAATAATAATACAAATAATCCCGGCTGTTCGTTCAACTTTTTATTTATAGACTGGGATACTTTTTGAAAATCCTCGATACAAGTGACGTCTTCGCGAAATCGTTTGCTATAATTAAATTCGAATGAGCAGGATATCCTTACAGACTTATGATCACAATTCAATTTTATTTGCGGAAAGATTTGCTGCCATATTCTGTTGTGATAGTTATGCCTAAAACACACAAAGGGTATGTAATCAATTAGATACGTTTTGAAGTGGTTCTTAACGAAGGTCCACACTTATACATATGAAAATAGATGAGTAAATAAACAAATATAACATCGAATTAATATACAATACCTGGAAAAAAATGGGGTGTAATTATATCTCAATCCAGACTATCACACGATCTTCTGCATATAAAAACATGGATTCTATAACACATAAAACATAAAAAAGAAATGGTTCTTTTCGGGACCAACCGACTCAGGACTTTTGGCCCGTTTTTCAGTTTTTTTTACTTGAAAGCCAAACTAGTGATCCTCGACAAATCTGATTATTTTGATACAATTAATAACCTAATTCAAAATTAGTTAGAAATCCTTTATCAAAAATTACATCAAAAATAAACAACGTCTTTAAAACATGCAAATCTATTGTCCTGATCTGAAACGAAGACTACATGTTTCTAATCCAACGATCCCGAAATTATATGGCCTTCCAAAAATTCACAAACCGGGTAAAACAGTACGTCTGATTGTTTCAGCGATTGACAAATCGAAAATTTACCTTCTCCGCAGCAAAACTTTAGCGAAAAGAATTCTTTAGAGTTTATTCAATCTATACAAAACGTTTCGCTGCAACCTGGACAAATTTTGGTATCGTTTGATCCATATTTCCTAGTGTACCCATTCCACAAACTGAAGTACCTGGAGGACTACTGCGTGAAAACTCTTTTTGTGAGGCAGAAATTAATGAGTTAATTTCCCTCACAAAATTATGTATGAGCCAAAATTGTTTTCAGTTTGGAGGTTGCTTTTATGAGCAGAAGGAAGGAACGGCAATGGGAAACTCTTGTCGCCGTACACTGCCAATTTGTTCATGGGCAGGTTCGAAATTGGAGCAAAAATGACTTCCAGTGATTGATTGATTGATTGATAGGTTTGATTTTGGTGACTTTGATGTGCGGAGTCTAGCAATGTCTTGACGAGTATCTTCAGCCTCAATGTCTGTTAATTCAACCAAAGCTAACTCAACTTGAGAAATAATTCTTTCAGTTGGGATAGTTTTTGGCATCACTGCGAATTTGAAACCTTTGGATAGGACGTGTAAACTGGTAGAGTCTAAAGAGAAGTCAGAAAAGTTGTGGACGGTCGGCTGCGGGAGTGAAGTGACAGCAGGTTTTTGTTTTGTAATCAGTCCTGTTAGTTTGTGTTTTTGAGTCACTGTTTTCTTTTGAGCCAAGTGTGTAGCTTTATCGCTCGAAATGCGATTAAAATTGTCCCACAGAATTGGATGAGGGTTGAAAGTAGGTAATGACAAACTTCGGTTGGTTTGATCAAGTTGAAATCTGATTGAATGGATGGAATTTCGTAACACGGCGAAACTTGCTTTGTTAAGAATATTGGAAACTGAACCTGAAGGAGTGTGATGTTTTAGTTTGAAAGTGTTCGGAATGATATTATGGGTTCTGCAAGATGTAAGGAAAGCTAGATGACAAAGAAGCAGAGATTTTCGAATGAGGAGTTTGCTCTATGTTTTAGTCAGTTGGAAGACTGTAGGTTTGCTTCTATTAAATTTACATATGAACAAGAAAATAAGGATACTGATATGATAATAATAAGCTGGAGCTTGATGTGAGAAAATAACCAAATATAGAGATTTGGAATTTCAAACAAAGACTCAGTGGGACATGAACAACACACGAACTGTACCAATTGTTGTGTCAACGACAGGACTAGTCCCAAAACATCTATTAAACAATTTAAAATACCTCGGTCTGGGCGAACATCTTTACAAACAAATGCAAAAAGCCGTCCTGTTAGAACGGCCCGGACGGTCAGGAAATTCATGGGAAGCTGCCACGACTCCAACCACGGGCCTGGAAACCTGGCCAGGGCTCCCACAGAGCTAAACCCTTTTGATATCTAGGATATTTGGGGTTTAGTGAATTTTCCCCTAAAGGCACTCATAGCGTGCCTTAGAGGGAGTGTGATACCATACATTGTATGGTCAAGTCGGAGAGCTAGAGCTTGATGTATATAGGAAGGATACTAGCACATATTTACCTAATACGTCTTTTCACTACCGACAACATAAAACGGCGGGGATTAATTTCCTTGTACATCGGTTATTGACATTCCCTCTTAGCAAAGAGAGGTTTGAAAATAAAAAAAAGCTATTAGAGAAATAGCGGCATTCAATAGTTATCCCGCAGATATCATAGATAAATTAATTAATAAGAAACAGCTTCGGTTAGTAATGAATGAAGTGTCAACTTTTCGAAATGAGTCACAAGAACATGTTTGTCTCTGTTCCGTACAGTCGTTATACTAGAGGCTTTAAGAAATTTTTTGAAGAACTTGGTATGAAGGCGGTGTATAGAACAACTACAACACTACAGCAATTGTTGGGCAATCCTAAAGATAAACTTGCTGATTTCGGGTATTTATGAAATCAAATGTAATGATAATAATGTGATTTAAAGTATTATGGACAAATACGCAGATCTATCCCGTTTCAAAGAGCATATTGCCCATTTGAAATAGAGTGGAAAAATCAAGTGTTGCACATCATGTTTTAGAACATAACCACTCTGTAGATTCAACTTCTTTAAAATTAGTTAAACAAGTAAATCATTATAGTGAACTAGATACACTCTTACGAAAGCATAATGATTTCTAAAAATAATAAACTAATGAATTCGGACAAGGACAAGCTCATTGTATAGTTCACTTTGTAAGAATCCATAAAATAGTTATTAAACATGTCATTAATTTATAATGTAGGGTAAAAGTAGGCAGGTAATTAAGGATGATCATTAAACATTTGTTGGATTACACACTGAGTAATATATAATTGTCCCTGTTAAAAAAAAGTGTCAACTGTAGATATGAGAAAAATTATGATTTAAACATTTAAATTAACTTACAAGTCATATGTTCCTTTGCAGATATGTTTAAATTGAAAATTAAATCAGACATTATGATTAATCATTAATACAATAGTGACAATTATTTTGATTCACCATTAGGTACTAAGGATGACACAAAAAGGAAAAACTGAGACAGAGAGACGGGAAGTATATTTCTTAAGAAGCTTGTGCTTCCATCGTTATTTTTTATAGGGCCGAGGCAAATGACTACTAATATAAATGGACCTGGCAACCTCATATACGACCAAACGAAAAATGGGTTGAAACATGAGACCAAAATATAAAGAGACAGATATATTTGTTTACAAATATTCCGGCACCAACAGTAGCGTCCAAACTAAATTGAATTAAAAGTCATGTTATTCAGATTCAAAATAATAGAACTACGTACCTAATCCGCAAATATAAATATATTAAAATCCATGAAAAGATGTGCACAATAACAAAAACAATTAGTGTAATTCACGTAAAATGTAGTTTTATTTACTGCTTAAATGACGTTTGTAAAACTCATTTTACACGTTTATGATCTGACACTTACCGGTGAGAAGATAATTCGGCAAACGAATATGTCGTTTTCCTGCATATACAACACTGATATAACACTTTATTATTGTTTTTTTACACATACACAAATAATCACTCATTTCAAACAAGTTATAACTCCAAAACACTTTTAAAAATATAAATTATAAAGTTAACCTCAATTCAAAATGTAAATAAGCACACTTGCGCTGTTGCCGGCTGGACAGAAACAGCGTAAAGTATCGGCGTTCAGGCGTTCCGTCAAGGCGTACATGCCTAGATTTACGTCTTAGTTGTTACAATGAAAAGAAGTTTGGCATCTGTAGGCGACTGTTTACTATTTTCCGGCTATCATCTTTCAACCCATTTTTAATGTAAACAATAAACAGGCAGGTCCATTTATATTAGTAGTCATTGGGAGAGACGATTCTACATTTTTCTGCCTAGAGGTTTCTAATTATTTATTTATTTATGATTCGGGTTTCCAACAACTAGCCTGGTCTACTCCTCAACACAGATCACACAGACAACTCCTCAATTGTAAAATACCCCCCATATTACAAGAACAGTTACACAAATGTTTAAGATCATAGGAAAGTATTTAAGATTTCTATAACTTCTTGAGATTATGCAACACCTTATTCACCACAGCTGCATTTACTGTTACAACTAAGGGGTCATAAGGAGGAACAGTAATTTTAACGTTTACGCATTTATAATTACTAAGTAAAATCCTCTGTCAAGCGTTTTTTTTTAATATGGGTAACCCCCCCCTAAATTGTACCTCTAAATTGTATACAGTTTACGCCAAAGGGCAAAATGTAATAAATAATGAGAACTGTAAAATATGTAACAAAACTATAAAAATAAAATAAGCTCCTTACACATATGCCTAAATATTCAAGACTAACTACGCCGCTTTTTAGTGCTCATAAAGAAATGCTGAAGATGTCAATTTGTGAGAACGATATGTTATATGTTCTGAGCATTCAGTAAATAAATAGTTGTACGAAGAACTCGGTTCACACCTTGGATTATAAAATATTTTTTTAGATTTTCTACAACATAAAGTTTGGATAAGAATTTGGTTTACGAAGAACTGTAACTTATTTCCAAAAGTAACTGTGTTGACTAAGAACAAAAAACAGAGAATTAAAAAATAGAGAATTTTTTTAAATGTTGAAAGTAATTATCCTTTCATATTTATACTTTAGGCAATATAATATACACTAGACGGCTTGTAAGAAGAGTTGCCGAACAAGCAGGAAAATTGTAATTTTTTTAATTCTATTTAGTTCAGTTTTTGTTAAGTATTTAAACATATTTCATATAAAAAGAGACAAAACTGTAAATTTTACAAGAAACTCTGCATTATATAGCAAGGAGAATGTTTTTAATTGACAACATTATGGAAGATCTCAAAAGTCATATTACAAACACTTTCAATAAACATTATTAAAAAAGCATTCGTTCCTATTCACTTTACATATGTAATGTATTTGATTAAATACATATTTTTCGGTGCTTCTGGAAACTCTACAAAGATGAAAACTTTCATGTAAGACCAACTTGAAAACCAAACATATACCTATGTAATGCAAGTTTAACAAATCTCTTGAATGTGGGTCGTAACAACTATATTCCTTATTGAAATGTTAACTCCAATGCATAATTATCTGAAGTTATATAAAACCAATATAAATTGTTAACATTCCTTGTCATATTATATCCCTGATGATCAGGCAACACTTTTAACACCAATTAGCCTGCTGCAATGACACCTGTAAACGCAACACAATAAACACAATAGAAACGAAGACGATCAACGGGACAGAGTAGGCCGAAGGATGGGTGCGAGACCTGACAACGTTCCACGACTGGTCTTCCCAAGAAGTTGTGTTGGTGTTCGTGTGTGTTACGTCAACGCAACAAATGAACAGAACTTAACAATCGCAATCAAGCGATTAGCCAGCCAGTCCCTGAGCGACAAAGCCAAACTCTTGAATAAACCGCCAACAGTGAAGTCAAGTGATTCGATAAAAACCCGCTAGAAGTTAAAAGTTAACACACTATTCCCAATCCTGTTTAGAGATGGGCGCGGTGCGGGCCTTCCTCGTGTCAACTTGGAAGTAGAAATTTAATATTGTTGTCATCCCAAATTCTATTTAAAAATCGTTCGTTTTTATCAAAATCGGCAAAGATTAGATGAAACTTGATTGCCATATAACATATTCCGAAAGAAATTCGTGAAAAATATGCGAGGAATCGACTAGAGTCGGATTCGATTGGTTGCAGTACCGCGCGCACCTCTACAGGATGAACAGGATAGGTACTAGGAAAATTGTGAAAACCAGCATTTTTATTGTAAATTTCTCCGAATAAATTTTATGAAAGTACTTAAAATCATCGCACAGGTGTTACCTGCTGCGGGTAGAACTAATGCCTGAGATTTGAACTTTTAAAGAAGATGGAATACAAAATACAATTATTGTTAATATATTCGGTACTACTAATAACAATAATAATGTTTTGACTAAAGTAACAGAATAAAATAATTTCTAAAACAAAGAATATATTGCCAGTAAATATTGTTAATTTCATATGAATCTATTTTACATTGATGTCAAAACACAGTCAATTCTGTTTTTGGTAATTGTAAATACATTTACAAATATTTCAAAATAAAAATTGTTCCCAAGCGTAAATGCGATTGTTTTCTGAAACTTGACATCTAGTGTCTTCTTGATTTTTTTGAGAAAATAATACCACACGTTGAACAAAATTAAAAATTCAAACGTATCACTGTTCTAACCGGACTCCGTTAGCAATGGTATTATAAATTAATTATAAATAAATTAATAAAATATAAATTTGAAATTGAAAGTTCAATTTATTGTGTGGACAGGTCGCACCCCCATGGCTACCTAACAGAATATTCAAACTCACACAATAACTAAAAAAACAATGTGGTTGTTGGCATATGTGTGTTTAAAGGGTAGGGGGGGCAAGGGGAATAGTTGCCCAGTCAAAATTATTCGTAATGATAAAATACACTAAAATGACATGTACTTACACAGTATTCGGTTTCTTGCACTCTCCCTCCGCACCAAGAAGATGATTAGAAAAATTTTGAAGATAAATCCCTTGTTAGGTACTTTGGGGCCGCTCAAGTATCACGTAAGCAGATTTTTTACAATTATTTACCCTTATTTACCCCCCTACCCCTAGTCAGCAAAAGTAAGCAAGGCTCTTACCACTCATGTCGTCAAAAATCTCAAAAATAACCAAAGCAAAGACCTTCCGCTCTCCTATAGTGCTTACGTAATAATTGAACGGCCCCTTTAAGCATTTAAAAATAAAGTTTTATTACTGAAATTGATTTTGCACAGGGTACAATTAGCAAAACCACAAATTGTAGTCCAAGAAAATCACCCAGTAAAGAATTGCGTGTTTCAATGATTAAGAGAAACGGGTGGTGTTGTGTCAAAAGAATGGAAGCCTAATCGTTGATAGGTACTCAATTTGTTAGAATTCACCAAAGTATACACTAGTAGAGCTGCTAGTGAACTACAAATTGATGTAGAGTGTAACGGGTTTTGCTTGAAGATTTTTTTCAGCCTTACTATTGTGAACGAGTATATTTGACACCATTAGGGTAGTCCAAATTTGATGAATGTTTGCTTCAACAATAAATAAATAACGATCAGTTTCTACCGACAATGAAAGCCAGTGCCTACGTGGCACCTGGCAACTGTTTAGAAACTACGATTGCAAATTAATTGCACATGGAATTGCCTTGCAACCTTGCCGCTGCATACCGCTGTGGACCCACACCTGAAGCGATTAACATAAGATTTGTTTAAAATCTGTTGCACGCAATGGTTTCCCGTGCTCGCAGTTCCATTGAATTTCAGTTGCACTTCATTCTTCGATATTGCAATACTACAGTTTTTATATATTTTTTATTTCTTTAAATTCAGTTACGTTTTTTTAATGTTACCCTGACTTCACCGTACAACGCATAGCGTGCCTTTATGGAAAAATTCACTAAACCCATGGTATCTAAGATATCAAAAGGGTTTAGCTCTGTGGGAGCACTTGCCACCTTTTGAGGCCCGTGTTGGGAGTCGTGGCGGCAGTTTGCCTTGAATTTTGTTACTACTGTTATTAATATTAATTTTCGTTGAATCAATGTAATTGTAGCTTTATGTTAACATGGGTACTCAAGACCTAACTAAACCTGAAATTTGTCCCTAAAGCGGAACTCTCAGTTGTTGGATATTTACAAACGTCATAAATATAGACTTATATTTGTATATTTGTTTGAGACGGTTTGTTTGCTTTTACAAACAGTCTGGAGTTTCTATTTCCCAGAATTGAACTTTACGCTCATATCTTCTCGATTCAAAAGTGACATAACAACGAAACTGCATGTCTCAAGTTATGTGATAAAGATGTTTCGTGCTGGTTGAAAACTAGTTGTAACTCAGCCCTGTAGTCTCAAAACAGTTACCCTGTTTACGCTGACCCTCAGGCTTTAAGACTTCAATTACAAAGACCGGTATGTTCACCAGTCATAATATTTGTGCTGAAGAAAATGCATTCCTTGAACCAATTTACAGCAACGTCTGTTAATTTCGTAAAATTGCGAAAGTTTCGACACCCTGCACAACATTGCGTCGCTGTGCATATAAATTAAAAGATTTTTTCATTCTTTTGAAATGTATGTATGCTCAGAGTTTACTTAAAAAGGGCTTCAGCAATTTTAATTATGTCGACTGTATTGAATTTAGCTTCGGCTTTATTTGTTGCCAACTGATTTGAACACATTTCCGCACCACCTTTCAATAATGTCTATATGGTTCCTTACAACTAATAGAAATATTCTAAACAACTCATGCTTAAATTCGACGTCCTACTGTACTTTGTTGTAGTACTTTGATTGATGCTTTTTATGTCCCGGCTTTATTTGTTACTAAATGATTTGAACATATTTCCGCACCACCTTTCAATAATGTCTATATGGTTCCTTAGATTTAATAGTAGGATTCTAAACAACTGTCATGATAAAATTCGACGTCCTAGTGTACTTTGTTGTAGTACTTAGATTAATGCTTTTTCCTGTCTGGTTTATTTGTATTTCGTAAAATTGAGAAAGCTTCGACACCCTGTACAACATTCAGCCGCTGGGCTGAGATTTTAACAAATATCTAAAATGTTAAAATATGTTTTAAAATAATTTTGATCGTACAGGGTGTTTATAATAGTTTTCATATTCACTGATTTGCCGTCCTTCTTTTTTTAAAATAAATTATAAATCTAGTATATTAAGGTGGATTCAAAGGTGATTCCATATATTTTTCTATAACGTAAAATATATTATTTTTCAGCAAATTGAAAAAATAAAGGCAAAAGTCCGTATACGTCAAAGATCAAAGTATTCATTTTGATTCTCTTGAAGTTGTTTTTTCTTTGAATATAAATTATTTAGAGACAGCGGTGAAAGTGTATTGTGTTTCATGTCTTAGAATCTCCAAAGTCCATGGGTAAATTTCTATGGGGGCATGTTACGCATAGTATAACAAATATCATTATAAGTAGTATTGAAATACCTACCCTATAAATGGTATCAACATACTTCATACTTGATTTTTTAAGTTAAAATCAAAACTTAATTTCCAAAAAATCGAACATAAAAACTCACAACTTTTTTGGTAATAAAAAAATTGAAAACGTATTCCAATCAAAGAAATAATTTATCTGATACCCCTCGTAACGGTTTCTGCTCGTTAAAAAATGTGATAAATTGCTATTCAAAAGCAAATCGTGTTAAGAACGAATAAATAATGTTTCCAATTATTATTTAGTTTAAAAATAAATGACGAAGAGTTCCCTGAGGAAAAATTGGGCAAATACTGCCCTGTGCGGTCTCACAAAATCCCACTTCCACGGCAGGTCAAACCTGGAATTGAATCGAATGATGAAAAGCGGTCAACAGTATACAGGTGTTTTTAAATGTAGTTATAATTGATGTGTTGTGAATATTTCGTTCCAAATACTGGTAAGTTTTTCGTTTTTAATGGTGTTTTATACGTCGATCCTTCAAAATATTTATCCACGACCGTTCATAGGTTATGTGTAGTGGAATTGTTGTTTTAATTTATTGATATCTAGTGCATAAAAACTTCGAGTGCAGTGGACTCAATCGGGATGTCTGGTAACGAGTCCTCGACGTCCTCATTCCCAAATGTAACGTTACTTTCAGCAGTGTTGACGTGTTGATTCTGCGGACGGATACCATTCCTTGAACTCAATAAGTGTATTTTATAACAGTTTATCGCGAAATTTCCTTTGTACGATCTCAATTTTATTTCTTTTTACGCTCCTATCCTATCCCGTCACTTAAAAGTTTCGTACATGGCCTGACGACGTGTTTAAAGTTGTAAATGTACGCGTTCCCCTTTGAGTTTCGGATTTTAGTTTGTTGAATTCGAGTCGTGTAAGGTTATTTGTAAATGGGTTACTTGGTTTCTAGTGCTAATTGAATTTTGCAATTACATTGAAGTTGTTAAACGTCCTGTTTGTGAAATCGGTTCGTTTCTGTAAAGAAATTTCGTTTTTATAGTTGGTGTCAACGTTCAACTTTAAATTTGTAAGTAAGCATTAACTTTAATGGGTGCACCTGTTTGCATAACACTATACTCGTAGTATTTGGTACTAGTTTTAAAAAATGTTGCATAAAGTCACGTAGTTAAAATGAATGGTTGGAAAAACTATTTGCAAAGTAGAACAGTGTGAAATTGTGCCTATTTTTATGTTTATTTATTTATTATGTATTAAATAACTTCATTTACATTGCAATGTGTAAATGCATTTATAGAGTCGAACTATACAGTGATGCTGGTTCTATCTATCGAAAATACAAAAGAAATTAAGATGAAACTAATTTACATTCAAAAAAACTCTCAATTGAACAATATTAGAGTCCTAAGATTTGGCCCCCAAACCTAATACAAGGGTTTTCGCCTTGTTTTTCCAGTAAAGTTCAACCGAATTTTAGGTCGTATAGTTTCTAAGATAAAGGGGGAATAAGTCAACTTTTTATATGATAATATCTTTTAAAAAAGTTATTTTAAAAATATGAAAAAAATATATTTGTTTTCATCATAATGTTTTAAAAAAGTTTAATTTTTTTTCCGTTTATTTCTATTAGTTACCCCCAAAATTAATATTTGAGTTTGCTCCTTATTTTTTTCTGTAATTTTTTTTTTTTGAAGTTCTAAATTTAGTTTTGGAAATAAAGGGGGCAATTCGTGTTTTTTAAAATATTTTTGTTAATATCTTTTAAATAATTCATTTAAAAAACATGAAAATAAAATATTTGTATTCATCATTATGAGCCCTTTGATTTAATATATTATACAGGGTGAGGGAGCTCGGAAACTAGCGGTTAAATTGGGAATGATTTGCAGTTTTACTGGCCCAATTTAATGACACTTTCGGATTTTTGTAAAAAGTCATGGCTTACTAGATATTTTGAAAAAAAGAAATTCTGTCGATTTTGTCAAATCCCTCCAGCTCCTTTGTTTTTGATTTTATAAAAAAGTGTAAATAACAAAATTGAAGGGAATTGTATCCCGAATATGATTGTCATGTCCTCGTTTGCGTGACAGCTCTCGTTTTCGAGATATGACACAAACTTATCTTTTTTTGAATGGAAACCATAGTTGGCTATGACCTGAAAAAATCTGACATTTTTAGACCTTTTCAACGATATAATACTCGATATAGTTATTCATAAAAATAACGGAGTTATGGATGCTTTTCTCTCTTATTTTCACTTTTAACGTAGTTAGCCATGAAATAGATTGATTTATTAATAACTATTCCAAAAAACATTGAACCATTTTTTATTAGGTATATCAGATATAACGAAAAACTAAATAAGTAGGTACTTACTAAAAACTTAAGCAATTAAACTACATAATAATGGTTACAATTTATGTTCGAAAAGTCCACAATTGTTATTTAGATAAAAATTGCATCTTTTTAAGATTGACATTACCGCTTTCCTCACAGACTGCCTATCAATTTCTTCAATTGCTTGTAATACCGCCTCCCTTAGGTCACAAACTGTCTCATACTTTCTTTTGCATACTTTGTTTTTTAGCGCATCCTATAAATAGAAGTCTATAACTGCCAAATCGGGAGACCGGGGTGGCCATTCGCGTGGGTCATTTCTTTCTATCTAAGAGTTTGGATATATATTAAGTGTTGTCTTGCTAATAACGAGTTATGAGCAGGTGCTTCATCATGTTGGAACCACTCAATTTCTAAACGAGTTCTCAAATTCAAATTATGCAACATGTCTTGAAAAGTGTATTGCAAGAAATGCAAGTAGCGCTCCCCAGTAAGTGATTCGTCATAGATAAAAGGCCCCAGAATAGTAGACCCTATGATACCACACCAAACATTAAAACCAAATTTTATCTGGGGTCGTCTTTGCTCTACATGGAAAGGGTTTTCTTTAGCCCAGATATGCTCATTGTCTCTATTGAACATACCGCAGTTAGTAGATCTAGTTTCACCTGACCATAACACCTTTAATGGAAACTATGGATTGTCAAGGCACATGTCTCTAAACCATGTACAAAACAAAATACGTCGATGTTCGTCACCAGCATGCAAGGTTTGAGAAACTGAAAGTTTGTACGGATGGAACTTGTGCGCTTTCAGTACCTTAACTACAGTTCGTTGAGATGTGCCAGCTTCTGCCGCAATCTCACGAGTTGATGTAGATGGATTTTGATTTACCATTGCCAAAATGGTGATATATGTGTATTGGCTAGTGGACGTGGATCTACCGCCAATAAAACCACGTTGCTTAAAAGTGATGATATTTTCTAAATCCGAAAGTCAGTTGTTCGAGAACTATCTAAACTAACTAAATTGGCCTGTGGTTATCCATGCGTGTTCTGTCTCCGTTTTTATGAATAGTAGTGATGTAAGATAGCTGGAAAGTGAAGAGATTTGTTAAATATATGTGTTAGTGGCTCGCATAATCCCGCTGCGCAACCCCTCAGGAATACGTTCGGCTGACCATCAGATTCAGCTCTCTGTTAATGTGTGGGCTGGAGCAACTTAGTAGGACGCCGACTGATTGCCACATTTAATCGACTAATTTGAATGGTAACATTTATTTACAATTTCTATAAAACGATCAGTTCGAAGCCTTAATATTCGAAACAGCGTGAAGTCATCTTTCATTAAATATCAGAGAACACTTAAACTAACAATTACTTCCCTCACTGCTGGACCAACAGATGGGTCAATCCTTTGGCCCGCTCGGCCATCAGATCTGACACTTATGGACTTTTTCGTGTGGTCATGGGGCGTGGGATTCTTGTATACGAGTATAGGAATAAACACAAAAGGAGAGTTAATCGAAAGAATTCAATTGACGTTTGAAACCATAAATCTGGAAATGATATTGAAAACATCAACAGAAGTGAAAATACCGATCCGTGCTTTGTTAGGAATTGCGACAGTCATTTTGAACAGCAATAATGAATGATTTCAATTAAAATGTTGTTTTAATTAGGATGCCTAAATTAGAGGGAATTTGGAAAAATGGAGATCTGCCTTGGCTTAGATACTTTTTCTTATTTTTGCATTTGTATTTTCAAAATGTCTTTTTCTTTGCTAATGACGCCTACATTGTTACTATTGTATTCCCTATATACCTTTATTGTACCTAATAATACATAATGCATAATAAATTGAGAATAAAGTGCCTTTGAAGAATAAATTCTATAGTAGACAAACTAAACGGTCTAGGTTATATCGGCAAATTGGTTATGCCAGAAATACTTTTCGAATTAACCATAAATGAAATAAGTCATCATCCCTTAATAATATCCTTCCTATAAAGTGGCGCCGGAATTCTAAAATACCGACTCCCAATTTTCGAAGTCGAACAAATCAACTTTTACCTGGGAACCAAAACCGTTGTCATCAGTTAATTTATTGTTTTGGAAGGTGGGCGCATAAGTCCCGATTAAAGGTCATCTGGGCTTAGAACAGGTAAAATAACAAGGAAGGAATAACTTTAGTGTGTTAGATTTTATGTGGGATATTGTTTTAGAACTGCTATACTAGTATTATATTTATAGTTCCAAGATTTTAATCTGGGTGAATATTTTTGTTAGTAAATTAAAAGTACGCTAAAAATGTATATATTTTTTAATGAAATCCATTTTTAACGTAGTAAAATCCAGAAATCTTGTTCTGAAATCAAAGAGATAATAATCAGGTCAGGCCGTAGCCAGCGGGGGGTCTGGGGGGGGTTCAAATTTTAGGTTTACAGATAAAATTTTAAGGAATTAAAAAAAAATCCTAAGAAATAAATGTAAAAAATTATACATTTTTTATATATGAATGAATATTTCGTTGCATATCTAAATAATGTTAACAATGAAAACAACATATTAATTAATGATTGAATCATAGCAGCACAGTGTGCTATTTGGAATTAACAAATCTCTCTGAAAATCAATTTTTAACTTCTGTGAATTATCTAAAATCGATTCGTCATAATTAACCAAAAACAAATCATAATGCCGATAAGATATGTAGTAATGCAGAAATAATCTTTTAAAAGTAAAAATAAACGGCAATGTGTTATTTTTGTTGTTTATATTTGTTATCGCGAAAATTATCGTAACAGAAATTTTATGTCTTATCAAAATAAATGTTGAAAACTAATTGAAAATTGTAAAAATTTTATTGAATCCTTCAGTTATTATCAGTTTTTGAACATATACAGTGATGGGCAAATGTGTGGAACCAAGCAAATATCTCTGGAGTTATTAGAGATATCAAAATTAAATTTGGAAGGTGGATACTGCAGTATTTGTTTCCAAATTTTTTTACAATTTTGAACTTCTTGTTTTACCGGAAGTAATGTCGATTTTAAAATTTGCAATGAAACACCCTGTATAGTATTTTAGTGTCTGATGAAACATTTTATTGCGAATACAAAAATATCGGGTTTGATATTGTTTACTTCAATACCTACCGAGATATTAACAGAAAAGTAATTAAGGAAAGGAAAAATCTAATATCCATTAAAGAAATAGATAATCATAATTATTAACTAAATCTAAGTGATTTTCAAAACATTGAAACTTAACTTAACTAAATTTAATGTATTAGATGTTCAAACTGAGCACCGTTTACTTCTTGACAATAGCAAGTCGGGTTTTAAATTCTCTAGTAACATTAGCTATTACTTCTGGTGTAATTCTCTGGATGTCTTGAGTTATTCTTGCAGCTAATTCTTGCAAATTATTTGGTCTATCAACATAAACCTTAGACATTAAGTAACCCCACAGAAAATAATCTAGTGGATTAAGGTCGGGACTTTGTGCAGGCTATTCATAAGTACCCCTTCTTCCAATCCATCTGTGATGAAATGTCCTGACTAAATGATCTCGAACAATGCGAGCGTAATGGGGTGGTGCTCCATCCTGCTGAAACCAGACATTATTTGGTAATTGTCCATTTACCTCCAATGCCGGAATAACTTGTGTCTCCAAGCGCTGTAAATATCGTATCTCCGTTTAAAGTTTCTTGTAGGAAGAAGGGTCCCACGATTCTGTTGTTATAAATGCTGGCCCAAACATTCAATTTTTGGGGATGTTATGTATGAGCCTCTTGTACCCAATTAAGATTACTTTGCGACCAGTAGCGGCAGTTATGTCGATTAACCGTACCATTTAAACAAAATGTAGCCTCGTCTGAAAACACCACATTTCTTATAAAATTATTATCACAGTGACAAATATCCATCATCCTTTCACAAAATTGCAAACATCTGTTGAAATCGTCTTCAGAGAGTTCTTGAACGAGGGGAATTTTGTATGGATGATATTTTTCTCGCCTTAATATCCTTCATAATGAACGTCGGCTAATTCCATGCATATTGGCGAGGTCGGTAGTGGATAAGTGAGGATTTTCTTCCAAAGATATAGCAACATTTTGAGCTACACCTTCATTACTTGCACTTTTTAACCGTCCACTTTTTGGTAAATTGCTAACTGTTCCACTTGTGTCGTACCTTCGCAAAGTTTTCGTCACTAATGAACGGGATATTTGTGTATTCGGATGAACAATGTTAAAAAGGTCACAAACTTCTTGTTGCGTCCTTTTCCTCTCCCCATACCCATTATCCATCCCATCATTAATATTTCTATTCTTTCTCTTTCACTTAATTCGACCATTTTACGATCAAATTAAAACAATACAATCTTTTTACGTTCAAATAAAAAAAACTAATAACTTATTTTGACAACTACTGTCACTTCTGCAATGAATTTCATGGACTACTAAACTTGATTCAGAGTTAATTTGCGCCTGATATAAACAAACGCACGTGTATTCGACTATGGAACAAGCAGTGCTGTTGGCTGTGACGGTAAATGCCACCGATTGGCCAATAGAAATACAAATCCTTACCGAGCGGTTTGTTTATATCGAGCGTAAATGAAATCTGAACCGAGTTTAGCTATCATCGAATTTTTCCTTTATTTGGTTACTTTTCTGTTAATATCTCGGTAGGTATTGAAGTAAACAATATCAAACCCGATATTTTTGTATTCGCAATAAAATGTTTCATCAGAAACTAAAATACTATACAGGGTGTTTCATTGCAAATTTTAAAATCGACATTACTTCCGGTAAAACAGGAAGTTCAAAATTGTAAAAAAATGGAAAGAAAAATTTCATTTTGATAACGCTAATAATTCCAGAAATGGTCGTGGTGGTTCCACACATTTGCCCATCACTGTATATAGAAAATAGAAATCTTAAGACGTGTCCTCACTATGCCGATATGTGTCAATAGACAAACTCACAATTATTTAAGCATTTTGTTTTCAAAAATATTCCACAGTGTCATGTCAAAAAAACTATTATTCATTATCAGAAGACTTTTTTCTTTTTGTATTTTTACTGTATTAAAATTCCATTGTTTTTTTTAATATAATACAGGGCTTTCATTTTAAAACTAGCCACCTAAAATAACTTAAAATATCTTTAAAAAAAAAGACAAAAAAATGCGTTAGATTATATTTACGAAAAACTAGCGGATTGGTATTGTCCCAGTATCTACAATTATGTTTATTGACAAATCCATTTAAAAAAATCCTGCTTTGTCAGAAAAACAAATATTTTTAATAAAATTAGGATCCTTTGAGTCAAGAATTCGCAGAATTATAACCTTCTGTCATAATCATTTTCAGCAAGCTGTTGTAAAAGCTGCATTTTGTAGGGAAAGAGTTTATTTAGGTGTAAACTTTTATGCCCAGAGCGGGCGGAAATATTGGTTAACCTGGAGACGTTTGGTACCTACTGATGTTTGATTTTCCATGGCAAAATGACCTAGAATTTCAACCTGTGCAGTTCAAGTTAAAACTTTACGATTCTTGACAACTTTATAGCACTCACTCCCAGTTTCTTGAATCGGGATGTCTCTGATGAAAAACATGAGCAGTTCTGCGTGCACAGCGTTGTTATGTAATAAGGGCTTATAATACTTGACTATACACTAGGAAAACGGCAAATTGCTAATTTAAACTTTGTTGATGAAAAATGTATTATACCTGTTGTATATATGTATATTCTTCCACTATTTACTAGTTCTTTTTATATTATCTACCTTTTTTATGTTTAAGTTTGGACCTTGTACCGAGTTGAGTTCACTTGTTGAAGTTCTTTTACATCTTTGACAATACCGTCAGCAAATCTCACTTGATTGAAATATTCACCGGGCACATTAAATCTTTGTTGTCGAATCTAAGTTCCGAGAGAAACTTTGTATAGTGAGAAATTCTGCCCTGACTTCAAATAATTTGATTTGGTCCTTGATTTGCCTGTGTGTCCTAACCTGAAGATTACCTGACACACAACCAGAAAGCGACGTGCGAAGAGACCAATGGCGAACTAAGGCTAAAGCGGGTCCTAGGCAACTATTTTTCAGACATGATGCATACTGTGCGTTTGGTACTTACCTTGTTTCGGGCCCCAAAAATTACGGGCTTTAGGAACGTGCTGAGTTTGCCAAGGCCTTAATCTGCCCCTGGAGAAGACAAGTTATCAAATATAAGTAATGACATTACTGCGCAAGTAGAAAACCGGTTGTGTATCGGTTATTCGTCAGGTTCGAACAGGCCTTTTGAGTACTGCCTTTTTGGAAGCCAATGCGAGTCGTATTTAATATAATTTAGTTCCACTGATAACTTTATTACTTCAAATATATTATTAAACTTTGTTTTCTAAAATTTAAATCTATAAGATACACAATATAAAAAAATCTTCATGATGATTTGAATAATACACTTATTACAAACTTACACTTTATTTAAATAAAGTGTAAGTTTGTAATAAGTATATATTACTCAAATCATCATGAATTTCAATTTCCACCAAGTATCAGCCAACTCAATCCAATGTTTAAAAAAAATCTGCTTTTCATGATTTTGATGGAAGGGATATTACCTTGAATGGTAGCACTTTAAAGTATTTATTTATCTCCCAATTGTTTTTGTGGAGTACTTTTATTGAATTTGCCAATTTTTGTCTTGAAATAAAATAATTCTACTTAATATCAGAGATTGAGATAAAACTATAAGTGATAGGAAAGTGTAGGGTCAAAGTACATTAGCAATTTATAACAAATATGTGACGAAAAATTTTAACGTTTTTTCTATGGTTAATACTTTTGAAAGACTATAAATATTAAGCGGCGTGTATACGGGGTGAGTTTTTTTTTTGATGATCAGTATGGGGATCTCGGAAACTAGCGGAGATAGAGCAATGGTTATATTGGGAAAGACTTGCAGTTTTACTGGCCCAGTTTAATGACACTTTCGGATTTTTGTAAAAAATCATTGCTAACTAGATATTTTGAAAAAACGAAATTCTGTCGATTTAGTCAAATCCCTCTAGCTCCTTTGTTTTTGATTTTATAAAAAAGTGTAAATATCAAAATTGAAGGGAATTGTATCTCCGAATATGATTGTCATGTCCTCGTTTGCGTGACAGCTCTCGTTTTCCAGATATGACACAAACTTATCTTTTTTGAATGGAAATCATAGTTGGCTATGACCTCAAAAAATCGGACATTTTTAGAACTTTTCAACGATATAATACTCGATATAGTTATTCATAAAAATAACGGAGTCATGGATGCTTTTCTCTCTTATTTTCACTTTTAACGTAGGTAGCCATGAAAAGATTGTTTTCACTTTGACGTTTCCTCATTTGAGAGTAATTCCATTAGTAGTGCTGAACTGACAGTCGATATTGACAAGTTTTCGTGATAAAATGGAATATTCTAACGAAGAAAAACTGAATATGGTGGAATGTTATATCATATGCCATAAAAATTCAGTTCGTGCAGCTGAGGAATACTTTCATAGATGTTTTAATCGTCCTCTACCTGCTCATGTACATTTAAGAGGCTTTACGATAGTTTACGCAGATATATATCTTTTACTAAACCACCAAAGGAACGAATCAGCACAAATAAATGTTTTGGTAATGGTAAATCAAACATCAACTCGTGAGATTGCGGCAGAAGCTGGCACATCTCAACGAACTGTAGTTAAGGTACTGAGTAGCGGTGTGGATGCACTTAAAAATGGATATTAAGATATCTAGATCTAATCCTTCTTGATCTGTGCTTACTTTGATTACTTCAGTATAAGTATTATCAGGGCCAGTAGCTTTCCTGTTCTTTGAATCTTTAAAAACATATAGGACTAATGAATTTGTGATCGGAACTCCAATTTATTTAATACGTCATCTACTACTGGTACAGTATCAAGTTTCTATCGTATGGAGTTCATTTCTTTGTTAACCAACTCTACAATTTTATATTTATTGTTGTAAAATCACTTTAAACATCAAATCAAATTCGTCGCGTCAACTGCTGGAAAGGGCAAAATTAATGTCTGCTTAGCCAGCTAGTATTTTAATTTAAAAATATGACGGCAAGGAACTAATTTGTCTAAATTCCTTTCGTTTTGTTTCAGGTGTTGATGGGTAGCAAAACTGCCATCGGAATTTCAAAGCATTTAGCTCGGTGATCATGGCCAACACTACTGCTGAGAACGAAGCAGATTCAGGCAGTGGTGTTGCTACGACACGACCGACAGAACATCAAGACGACGGTGAACACAATGAAGCTGAACGTGCAGTAACCGGTTCCAATTACGATTCCAGCGAAGGAGGTTTCAAGTGCAATCAGTGTAGTTTCGAGGGTGCCAGCAAGGCGTCGCTGAGTGTTCACGTAGCTAAAGTCCACACTACATCCAACGAAGTCGAAATGGCTGAGGTTTGTTTTTGATTCGATTACATACTCAAATCGATTTACATTCATTCATAAATGGTTTTAACGTAACGCTTCCTAGAGGTTTTGGTTAATACCAATGACATCACGAAAACGTCAGTAGTTGATTTTGATTGGCTGTCGCTTTCTTAAGTAACATTAGGTTATCTATACTCAAAATTCAAAATAAACTTGATTTTATTTCCGATTCCTTACTATTTAGGTATAGGAATATTATATACCATTTGAAAGAGATTTTGATTGCCTTTCAGGTTAGTTGATAATATACAGGGTGTTCCATTTAAAAATTTTCACTTTAAAATTTTTGTATCTAGCAATAAGTTCGTGAATTTTAAGAAACCCTGTACAAATTTCTCTCATCCAGACTAATACATGGGCCAGTGGTAAACTACTTCCAAAATTTTAAGTTTCTATAAATTCAAATACCGCCATAACAAACATTTAATTGGGGCGATGTTTTGAACAAAAAATATAGAAAACAATTAATAACTAGAAAACCGTTAGGGATAGGTATAGGGAAGTATTAAGACAAAATAATCAGAAAGTAATTACGAATCCAAAAATGCTATCATATACAAGGTGTCCCATTTAAACTATCAAAAATGTTAGGTTAGGCAACATCGCATCCTTGAAAATATTTTACATCGATAGATCCGGAGCAATTACTTCGGTAACCAAATTTTCAGAAACATCCCATGTTCCGCTTTCCGTAAACGTCTAAGATACTATCGACCGTGGGACACCCTGTATATTACTCTTAATTTGTGTATGAAATTGATTTCTGATCTCTGACGTCTAAATAAACGGATTTAAATCATTTAATTTCAATTAATTAGATTTTTCTGCACTATATCATCTTTAAGTTTTTTTTTTTCGACTATAATCGATAATTTTAATATTTTTCTAATTATCAAGCTTAAAAATCCAATGAGATCTTTAACAATCAAAGAACTTATGTTATTATATTAGATATTTGAGTCCTTGGATTTTACGTTTTGATACCCAAAAACTGCACCCAATTAACCATAATTTTAAATATTTGAGCTGAGTAATATTAACTTAACACAAAGAAACACCACGCTATAAAATAAAAACAAAATACAAGGATTTATTCATTTTGAAATTATCAAGTATCATGTAAACACCAGTAATAATACGAGGGCTGCCTTTTATATTTCGGGATTAGAGAACAAAAACAAATATTAATCATCGAAAATCGCTTTATTGTTTTCCAAAATATTCCCCATGAACATCTATATACTTTTGCATGCTAAGCAATTGTTGAAGCACTTTTTCCACTCTGATTGAGGTATCTCCAAAACATGCATTCTAAACACAGCAACCACTTCTTCAGGTGTCGAAAAACGTTGACCTCTCAGTTTGTTTTTTACGTACGGGAATAAAAAGAAGTCATTTGGTGACAAGTCAGGACTATACGGCGGATGACTCATCAAATCGATGTTTTGAGTGGTCAAAAATGCAGTTGTTTGAGTCGATGTGTGAGAGCTCGCATTGTCGTGGTGAAGAGTGATCCGTCTTCGGCGGTTGGTTTTCCTCATTTCTTGGAAGACAACTGATAAACAAATGCATGTGTACCACTCAGAATTGACTGTTCTGCGTTGTTGTAGTGGTACGGTTGCGACATGTCCAGTTTTTCCGAAAAAACAGGCTTGGAAGTGCTTCGTGCGCGAATAACTTTTGTTTGATTCGGCTCATCTTGAAACACCCATACAGTCGACTGCTGTTTACTTTCGGGCTCATATGCGTAAATCCACGATTCATCACCTGTCACTATGTCATAAACGTGTTTTGAAGCACCGCGATCGTATTTTTTGAGCTTTTTTTTCGACCAATCGACACGAGCCTTTTTTGAACGATTGACAAATTGTGTGGGATCCAACGCGAACAATTCTTTTTGGCATTCAAATGTTTATGCAATCTTGAATGTATGCTGGTCCCACTAATGTGTAAGGTTGACTCAATCTCACGATAGGTCACATGACGATCTTGCAATATCAGTTCGCGCACAGCATCAATGGTTTCCGGAACAACAACTGTTTTTGGACGACCTTCACGAAATTCGTCTTGGAGTGAACTACGACCCAGATTGAATTCATCGAATTCACCATACCATCGATAAACAGTCGTCCTTGATGGAGTTTCATCGCCAAAAATTAAATTAAGTTCATCCATGCACTCTTGCTGACTTAATCCACGTCGAAAGTTGTAAAAAATAATCGCACTAAAATGTTCACGATTTAATTCCATTTTTTGGCCGAGATGAATCCTTTAAGTTACTGTAAACAACACATAGCGCTCGTATGTCAAAACGTTCTGAGTACGTATAACCTCAAAAATGTCAAACTTTACGATAGAGCTGTCAGTTGTCAGATTGCAACACTAGGGTTGTCCAATCCCGAAATATAAAAGGCAGCCTTCGTAATGCGATGTATAGTAGACAGAAATCCCTCACGCTCATGCGTTCTCTTTCTGTTACCCCTGTCACAGCAAATTTTAATGGTATAAGACGACAGTCATCCTTCCAGTTTGTATTTAGGTCAATGCATTGAAATTGTGCCCCTTCCACATCCAGTAGGCACCCAAAACCGGAGAAGAGTAGACCTCTGTCTGCGATTTTGGGTATGTAATCAAATAAATAACAGTTTAAACAAATACAAAACAATTGAATGTATGATTTTTGACATTTTTTTAGTTGAACCAAATTGCATTATACCCGTTTGGTTTCTACTTTCAGTGTTAAAAAGGGAAAATTCTAAGTACAACTACTGTCAACCGATTAGATCTTTTTGTCGGCATGGTATCCGAATGGTTTTTACTATCAATTTGTTTATTCGCAACATTAGTTTTTGTTGATCCACCGCAAAAACGAAATGTTGTGACACCATATTTACCATTGTAGGTTGAAAACAATAATCCTACCACACCCGACCGAGTCCACCGAAAGATGTTCGAGTGCGACGTGTGCAACATGAAATTCTCCAACGGTGCCAACATGAGGCGTCACAAGATGCGACATACCGGCGTCAAGCCGTACGAGTGTCGCGTTTGCCAGAAGAGGTTCTTCAGGAAGGACCACCTAGCCGAACACTTCACCACGCATACCAAAACGTTGCCCTATCACTGTCCGATTTGCAACAGGGGTTTCCAGAGGCAGATCGCCATGAGAGCTCACTTTCAAAACGAACACGTCGGTCAACACGATTTAGTCAAGTCGTGTCCGTTGTGCAGTTACAGGGCTGGCTCGATGAAGAGCTTGAGGATACATTTCTTCAACAGGTCAGTAGATTCAAATTAAAAGGGCTCTCTGTTTAGTTTCGCTTATTGGGAGATAGATGGCGCCACTAATGAAATGTCACCCTTATAAGAAACCACCATTTTAGGTTAACCGAATGTCAAATTTCATTACGATACGCGTAACATTTTGGTAGATACAGTGAAAAAAAGGAGTTACTGAGAAAATTTTGCACATTTTGTTTCATATAATTTTGGAAAAAATTGGGTATTTGACTGTTTTATATAAACCATCATTAATTGTCAATAATATAATATGCTCGCACTATATTTTTTCGTTATAATTTTTAATATTTTCTAAAAAATCGAGAATTCAATTCTGCTTTGTTTTGCTCTGCTTTGCTCTGCTTTGTTCTGCTTTGCTTTGCTCTGCTTTGCTTTGCTCTGCTCTGCTTTGCTCTGCTTTGCTTTGTTCTGTTTTGCTTTGCTCTGCTTTGCTTTGCTCTGCTTTGCTTTGCTATGCTTTGAATTGCTCTGCTTTGCTTTGCTCTGCTCTGCTTTGCTTTGTCCTTCTTTGCTTTGCTCTGCTTTGCTTTGCTCTGCTCTGCTTTGCTCTGCTTTGCTTTGTTCTGTTTTGCTTTGCTCTGCTTTGCTTTGTTCTGCTTTGCTTTGCTATGCTTTGAATTGCTCTGCTTTGCTTTGCTCTGCTCTGCTTTGCTTTGTCCTTCTTTGCTTTGCTTTGCTTTGCTCTGCTTTGCTTTGCTTTGCTCTGCTGTGCTCTACTCTGCTCTGCCTTACCTTGGTTTATTATTTGGACCAATTTCAAGTTACATTTTAATGGACCTATATTGCAATCACCCTGTATATACTTCTGTGTATTGGTCACCCATTATAACTTATCCACACGATGTTACAAACGCTGTGATATTTTTAAAACCATCCTATTAACTCGTTTCTAATTTCATGTTGTTTGTATCACCCTGTATACCTATAATTTTACTTCGCTCCATATATTCTATATATGCAACTGCTCATACCCTTTATTTCAACCACCAGATATATGCAATTGCTTTTAAAATTTTTAGAACCCACCTGTATAACTATAATTATACCCCTCCCTATAATTCAAATATTATAACTGCTTATGCTTATATAGCAATTTTTTTATACAACCTGAATAACTATAATTCTGCTCCACCCTTATTTTAACCATCTGGTATAAGCAACTACTTATGTTCTGCACTCTATAATATTTATTCAACCACCCTGTATAATTATAATGCTACATCACCTTATATTTCAAGCACGCAACTGCTAATATTTTTTTAACCATTCTGTGTAACTGTAAATATACTTCGCCCTATAACTCAAATATCCTTACTGTATATGCTTATTTAACAATTTATTTTGATCTACTCAGTATAAATATAGTTCTACCCCACTCTTATTTTAACCACCTTGTATATGCAACTACTCAGCTACTTACGTGTCACCCAGCACAACATTTTTTGAACCACTCTGTATAACTATAATTATATTCCACCCTATATTACAACCATCCTAAGTGTTCAATCCTTATGCCCAAGCCGTTTTTTAATAATCACTGAGCATACGTAAAAAAAGATGCCGACCAATTGATAACCTTCCCCTTTTTTGAATTCAACTAATAAAGACCGCGTAAATGTTTATTTTTTATTTATGACGTAATGAATGTAGCCTTGAACTCGTTGAACATTTCTTTCGTAGTATTTTTCTGTTCTGAGATTAAATCATATATCTGTCAGCTGTCAGGAACATGACAGATTTTTAACCTTATTTACAAGTTTATTTAACTGTATATTAGTTCCAAAAAACTTAAGAAAAATTTTTGGATATATTCCAAGAAATGAATAGTTGCAACTCGACAATATAAACTCCAATAATGTCAAGATCAGTTCTACACTTTATTTCGGTAAAGACCACTTTGATGTTTATAAACATAACATGCTCTCTGTTTACACTAAAATGCTTGAGTTATAGATATCTACTTAATTAAATTAAATCCTTATAAATTGATTATCACGACAAAACAAAGTGTTGATCACTTAAGGACAACAGAACCCATACATGACCACACAACCACACACAGAACTACTTTAGGTAATTTTTCTATGCACAGATTATGCAAATTACGGTCTCTATGTCCCGTCGAATTTCAGAGGGGCTTAATTTCCAACAGTATTAAGAATACTCTCTTCGAGGTGTCATTATAAAATGTCATATAATATGGTATCGTTTTGTTAAAATGCTTTCAAGCCTCTTTAATTACTAACTAACTAACATATCCTTATGGACGTTCATAACTTAGCTTGTTAACTTAATTCATGTGTTCCAAAGAACTTCACAATTTCTTTGAAGTCGCATAAAAAGTGCTACTACAGGAAAACGTCAAGAAATTGAAGCAATTTGATGAAAGAATGCCGTAATCATTTCCGTTTATTATACGTTAAACGCGAAAAGATATACTGGAAGTCTGACTAATTTAATCAATTTAGAAAACAATAGTGTTTACGAATTCTAACAGTTTCACATTGAAGGTGATAAAATTAAAGGCTTGCACAATATTAAAACACATAAATGATTGAGGGTTTTCCTATATTTTGATCTGAATAATATTACTTCCATAGTATGTAAATATAAGCACAACACTTAAGCTTTATTTTTCTTGAAACTTCAAGGACTAAGTTGTTATCGTTTAGATTAAATTGAAGCTAAAATTTTAGATTTGTGTTATTGTCACTTTTTTTAACCGATTTTACTTTAATAAATCTCGTCTTGTTCAGTTAAAACAGAGACAAGAATAGACAAAATGAATCGAAAGACAAGACAGGGTCAAAACAAAGATATGATAAAGAAAAAACAATAAAACAAAGAAACAACAAAAAACAACAAAACAAAGTAACTTTGACAAAAACACAACAAAACTGAGAAATTTGTTATTGACCAGTTTTGAACTATAAACTAACGAACCACTAGATTTATTTAACGTCAAACTTATATTAGTGTTGTTGTTTTATAGGCACGGCATTGATTTAGACAATCCAGGTCCAGCTGGTTCTCAGGCTTCCATTTTAGCAGCAGCCGCACAACAAGGCTTCTGCATGGACGGCACCCTTAGCTCTTTAAGTCAGTTAACCGGCAGTTTATCTGTAAGCGTTACCAGTGGAAGTGGTGGCGGTGCAAATTACAGTGACTCTGGTGATTCTACGGGGGCACGATCCACAGACAATGCTACACCTCCGATGCACTTTTTAACACCTCATGTAGAAATTTCGATGGCAGACGCTCCGGTACCGGGATTCTCACCCACCCCGGTAAGTATATGGTTTCTAAATTATTCCAAAACTACATAAAACCTAGAAAATGATATTAATTAAAATGTTATCGGATGCGTGAGAACTATTGCAACTATTATCCTTATAATTATGATTCATACGTCGAATATTCACTCACTTACATGCAGATATTGTAGTACTTGTTATCCTCTGTTCCGTTTAATATACTTTTCAGTGGTATACAGTGATCAAATGTGTGGAACCAAGTAAATATCGTGGAATTATCGGTATCAAAATGAAGTATAACAATATCAGCCCGATATTTTTGTATTCGCAATAAAAAAAATGTTTGATATTGTTTACATCAGAAATTAACAGAAAAGTAAAATACTATACAGGGTGTTTTCTAATTGCAAATTTAAATCTAATCAAGTTTAGTAGTCCATGAAATTAAAATAGTTGTTAAAATAAGTTATTATTATTTTTTATTTGAACGAAAAAGATTGTATTGTTTTAATTTGATCATTAAATTAAGTGAAAGAGAAAGAATAGAAATATTAATGATGATTGGGTATGGGGAGAGGAAAAGGACGCAACAAGAAGTTCCTTTTTAACATTGTTCATCCGTAAAAATATCCCGTTCAGGAAAAACTTTGCGAAGGTACGACACAAGTGGAACAAAATTTACCAAAAGTGGTTGGTTAAAAAGTGCTAATGAAGGTTGCTCAAAATGTTGCTCTATCTTTGGAAGAAAATCAAATAGACCTCGCAATCTAATTAGCCGTGCAGTAGGAAGGATATTAAGGCAAGAAAAATATCACCTACAAAATCGCCTCGTTCAAATTCCGAAGACGATCACAGACGTTTGATATGATGGATATTAGTAACTCTAATAATTCGGTTAATCACATAACTGCCGCTAGGTCGCATATTTGGGTACAAGAGGCTTACACGACATCCCAAAAATTGAACGTTTGGGCCATTTATAACACATTGGGACTCTTCTTTCTACAAGCTTTAAACGGAGATGGTATTTACATCACTGTATAAGCTTTTAAGTAGCACCACCCCATTTACATATTCAGCTTTACAAGATGGATTGGAAGAAGGGGTACATTTGCACAAAGTGAAATCCACTAGCTGTGGGGTTACGGAAATACTCTATTATTCACTGTAATAAAGGCTACGTAACTTCTTAACTTTTTTTGGCAAAAACTAGTATATTTATGAAAATGTTATAAAGCTTTTTGATTTGTTTTGACCTGAAGTATTGATCTTCAAAATGTTTACACCCTGTATATGGTGATCATTTTGTTCTATTTGAACTCGAGGCTTTTTTTTTCACCTAAAAACCTGAATGTATCTGTATTAGTCCGCTGTTTTAAACCAGTTTCTACACAAAATACTAAGAGGTGAAACTTGGTTTTGTCAAAAACTCTCAAAAGTATAACTTTGACATTGGTCTGCTTTAAATATAGTCATTCTGGTGTCAAAAAATGAAGTTCAAGAAGCCATTCCTTGTGGTTATAACACTTCTAATGTCACTGAGTACTTATATTTAGATACCATCCATCACTAGACATCACGTCACTAAAGCCTAGTCGTTTTCTATTTCAATAAAACAAAAAACAAAATATATCTAACTTTCAAATACATTTTTTAGGACGACCAACAAAGAAACAACCAATCCGCTCAAAGTGGAGATTCGACCCAAAGAGTAAACGGCGAGTGTCCCAACTCGCCCCAATCGGACTCGAACTCCAATGCACCTACTAGTACACACATCCAACCAAATTCCCTCAGATTGGATCAAGAAACCAATATCACACCCTCCATATCTCTCATACCCATTAAACAAGAACCCGGCGAAGAATACGACACTTCAAAACGAAACGGTGCTTTGACGGTCAGCACTTCACCATCAGGCAACGTCCAAATGCAGACCGCAACCTCGAGCAGTCTCAGCTCGCTGATCAAAGTCTCACCGCTCAAGAGTCTCCTCAGGGACGACCTCAAGAGAAAGATAATTGGAAGGAACAGCAACAGAGGGCGCTCGACGGCATCGCCTAACGGCAATTCTGAGAACTCTCCCAGCGAGGGTACGACGGCCGTCAACGGAACTATCACTTCGTCGGGTTTGGATCAACCTTCCGATTCAACGTTGTGGAGAACTTTGAGTAAGAGATCTTTGAGTAGTTTACAATGTATATTTTGCGGAATAGGTTTTCCGGATCAGACGCTTTATTTCCTACACAAGGGTTGTCATTCGGATGCGAATCCGTGGAAGTGCAACATCTGTGGTGAGCAGTGTTGCAACGTTTACGAATTCAATTCTCATTTGCTTAGCAAAAGTCATCAATAGCATTCGATTTTGTTCGTTTTTTAGTATGTAATGACGGAAATTATTCGATCAATGTATCCAAGTAAACTTACTGAAGAATTTTGTTTAGTTAATTCTAAGAAAAAGTCGAAAGAATATATCAAATTTATGATGTCACAAATTGCAAGCAAAAGCACAGAATAATCGAACCCAGAAGCGAAATTCTCCGTTTGCCGCCAGATACAAATTGCTTTGTCCATGTGCGACAACGCCATTATTTTGACAGTAGGTTCAATGAACCACAGAATTATGGAGTATTATATTATTTCGAAGTTAAAAAATATACTCTATCCTCAGAGTAAAAGCTACAAAAATAATCCGAGTATTCACAAAGAATCTGTTAAATATATGTTACTTACATACACAATATTCAACTACATATCAATTATCAAACATATTCTAACTATGAAGTGAAATATATCTTGTTTAAAACAATACAGTCCAAGGATCGCCTTATTAGCACTAAGTATTATAAGATTTGCATCAGAACCAGGAGAAAATTTTGAGAATTAAAATATATTTTAAAAATATTCTGAGAGTCCTATTACTTCCATACCATTTGCAGTGGAATTTTTGGTATATCACAGATATGTAAACACAAACCTTTATTTGAAGACGCGAGATGTAAGACATCTAGGATTTTCGAGAGAATTAGCACACAGAGGTTCCGAATCTGGAGCCGTTCCGTGTAATTGCTGTTCTCCTTTAACTCCTAGGAATGACACCTCGAAGAAGAGAGTATACAAACCTTTATCTGATAATTTTTTTTTATTCAAATGCCTCTAAAACTTACATTTTACATATCGTTACTGTCAGAGTAATGGCCGATTCTGTTCAATCTTAACCCCAAAACTGCAAAGGTTCCGACAAGAGTTTCGCTTCTGGGTTTGATTATTCTGTGGTAAAAGTCCAATTATTCAAGATATATGATGATTTCAAGAAGTTAGACAAAAGAATACGAAGAATAAATAAATCAAAACCATGTTAGACGCTAAATTCTCAAAGTATCTCCGAAAAATTACATTCATTTTATTTTTTTAAATTTTCTCACTTGTTAAATGAAATTTTCATTAATTCCAATGTTGCCAATTTGACGTTTTGTTATTTTGGGGAAACATAACTTTGATTACTTCATATGTTTATCTTATAGTATTGAATAATAAAATAGTTAACATCTACAGAGTGGTCAAGTTCAAGTGTACATTGACAATACTTGTAGCGACAACGTTGAACGATTGGTTCTTTTAATAAAAGACAAACAAATATGAGATGGCGCAATTGATATCTTCTTCTTCATTTGAATTTTTCAGCTAACTTAGCTATACCTAATTATTTTAATTGTTATCAATTCTGCCTTTATTTGTTTCTTCAGTAATTGCGGCTTGCATTTCTTTCATGTGTTGTAGTCGCTTTCAAACAACTTTTTGAATATACCAATGCAAAAAAATCTAATGGTGTTAAATCCTGTGACTGAGCTAGCCAACAATTTTTTAAAACTAAGCTGGTTATTGTAATATGGTTCCAAGACACCTTGTAGCACATCCAAGGCTTTACACTTGAAAACTTCTGGCAATTTAGTTTTATTCAATTATTTTAAATCTTATCCATTTCACTGATATATTATTCTATTCTTCACCAATTACTGCTTGCATTTCATCTACGTCTAGTACTGGATTTAATTTTTTTAATATCCACAGAAAAAATCAAATGATGCTAAATCCTGTGAATTAGCTGGCTAGCAATTTTTGAGAACTAATGCGATTATTGTAATATTGTTCCAAGTAAGTTATTATGGCATGTCTAGGGCATACTATTAGAGCATTGTCTTGTTGGAAATAACTCTTATAAAAAATATTGACCCTATTAGAATCCCTTTCTATGACATAGCTGCCCATTTACCTATCTTGATAGGATAAAGGTCAGTTTAAATAAACGAATTTCCGTAATTAATAAATCTCGATAAGTGAACCCATGCTTAATCAAAAAGTTAGATCGAATTCGTCATCTTTAATTGCTTGGTTAAACCATAAACAATATTTTGTCAGTGTTCAAAATCTTGGTCTTGTAACTATTAACGAACTAACACAAATCTTGTATCGATGCATATGTAATATCCTTTTCTATTCTGTTTGTGCACTTTCCTAAGCAATACCTACAATGCAAAACTTATATATCTGTTGTTAATTTAAGACCAAAATAGTCTTACCTGCTTGAGCTGCTTATCTTACAGACTTAGTTGGACTAATTTCTAATGTGTCTTGTTTTAATACATTGCATCGTTTTTTGGTTTACGTTGTGAAAAGTTTCAGTAGCAATTGTTTCGTAGGTCTAGGACCCACCTTTTCATGTAACTCTACAAAAATATGCCATCATAATGAAAGTATCCTGTTGCACTGAAAATGGTATAATGTTAACTTGTGAAAGACAATGTACATCAAAAGTCATAGAGAGAATAATCAACCACAATGAAATCAAACAATATATCGAAATGACAACAAAGCAGGTGATGTATGTCAAATTTCAAAACTGGTGACGTTTTAGTTGACATTTGACACTAGAAAATTCGAAAAAGTGTCTACAATAGACACAATAGACGAACTGAAAAATATCCTAGTCTAGGGACATTCGCATTACCAACTTACAACACTTGAGATTGATCATTCTGTAGGCATCAATTATGAAATCGAGTTTATTTAAGATTTGCTCTTAAAAAAATCGAAGGAAGTAAATTTGAATGATTCTAACAGAAAACTTTTATATCACAATTGCCGCTAAAAGCATTTTAATTTGGACGGGGTATTTGGAAAAAAGTCGCTAAATGTCCTTATGATTGACTGAAAAGGTATAACACTTTAATAACTGATAGTAAAATTCTAAAGAAATTGCTCAAAAAATTATGTCATACATATAAAGACGTTTATGAGTTATAATTCGATATATTTGTACAAGTTTGAATAGATATTTTTTCTTCACTCAAAACGAATGATATTCTATGTAAAAAAGCTCTCTTTTATTGTTCTGCCAATTATAAAGGGTTGAAAGTTATAACCAAATAGAACACTTTCTCAACTTCAGATTTTCGTCAAACAAAACTTATTTTTTGTGGGACATGTTTTCTCATATTTTACAACTATAAATCGTTCTGATAAAATATTTCTTTATATAAAACGATTATGTAGTTCTTAAAAATGACATTTATGTACAGTACAATTGTAAACTTTGATTGATATTCAAAACTGAAGTGTTCCATTCGATTGTAACCGAATCCTTCCCAAATTTTTGCTCAACTTGTGTTTCATATTGGCTCAACTTCTATTTCATACTGTTACAAATCTTGTTGCTTGCATTATTATATGAATCTTGTCAGTGGTTCCTAGATGATTATTTTTAGAACTGAATTCTAAATATATTGATTGGTATTGAAGAAAAATATTATAAGAAAATGTTAAACAGTTTGTAAGGTTTCATTGAATTTGTTTATGGATGCAATCATTTGAATTAACTATACAATTTGACTTTTCGTTTTTGTTTTTGGAGTGTTGTCATGAGTTTGTCCTATTGAAAATGAATGTCTTTAGCTTTTGTAACTTACGCCTCACAAAAATTTTCATCAGACATTCACAATGAATAAATGGGAGAGAGTAGTTAAAAGGTAGATTTATATAACTTAAACAATGTTTAAGTTATATAAATCTACATCTGGGTCACCCATTGGACATAGGCAGTATGTGATCAGCTATCTTCAATTTTTATGAGAACTGGACTTGAACTTCACAAGTAACATTGAGGGCAAAAGGTATTTATAACAAAAAAACACATATTCGCTATTTTGAAGGAAAAACTACATAACCCGAAAATTGTTCTTTGTTTATCACAATCCAAAACTAAATGGTAATAAATTTTTATCAGACACTAAAGGGACAGTTATGTCAGTCCCACACAGCATAAAATATTTCGAAAATATGTCCCCGACAAAATGTCGTACTGAAATATTTCATGAAATGTTAAAGAAAATTTTTTTTAATTATTACAGAAATATTTCAAGATATTTTTAATGAAGATTATAACAATATTACGTAAAAAAGTTTTTTTTTTTGTCGCGAAAATACGAAATTTCAGAAATATACTTCAAACCAAACACAAAGTATTATAAAAATATTTTTAAATATTTCACTAAAATATATATGAAATATTATAGCAATATTTAATGTAATACTTTAAATCAGGTATTTTCGCGGGAATGGCAATATTTCAGAAATATTTCAAATCAAAAGAAATGCAAAAATGTTTTATAAATATTTCTTGCTGTGTGGGACGTGTTATATTAATGGCAGTTGTTTAAGCTTTTGGAGGAACAATCTCACATTGTCAATAGTACTTCAGCATAACTTAAACAGTGTAGGTTAATTAAAAAAGACTTTTTTTCAATATGGCATCTAAATGGCAACTCTACCTTCAAAATTATAGTTTATCTTTCATTTTTAACTCTAAATGATTGCACTATTTATTTACATGTACTTTGTTTTGTGGATAATTATATTCGTTTACCAGATATTGCCTTTCCAAAAATGTTCATGAAATGTGGTGTATTTGATAGTGGAAGATTCTAATAATGTTGAAAAATACAGATTTATGTTATACACTTATTGAAGACACTTTAAATGTGAAAGTACTTTGCTCATACTACCTTATTAATGGTAAAAAAATGTAGTTGTAAGGTTGAATTAAAGTCATGTTAAAATCTAAAATTACACACCATATCTATTGAAGAAAAATGTTGATAGTATAAACCTTCAACTGTTATTTCAATACTTGAATATAGTGCCTTTAATATTAAATTTGTATTATATTACAAAAACTAATTCTGTGAGTATATTTTTGAGAAGTTCCCAAAAATCTTCTGGAGTTTTTCAAGAACGTATATAATAGATAAATGGTTTGACTACTTGTGTTGATTCTTGATTGAAATTCATTATAACAAATACTCGTTTCAAAAAAATGTTTCAACAATTTGGAATAATTATTATCAATTTTTCATTCTTTTGTTATGGGCAATCACTAAGTGAATGATCAATACAGCAAATGGGCAAAAATAAGAATTACAATAAGGGATTGATGTCTAATATTTTTGTAATATATTATTTTCACATATATCAAATCTTTTGGTCAACACAAGCCTGTAAATCAGCTGAGAATCATTTTTCTGGCTTGGCTGACAAATATTAAAACAAAAATAACTAAATAATTATTTTCGTCACAGATATTGTATCTTTTCATTAATGAAAAATATTTTAAATTCGGTTCAGTATATACAGAAATTAACCCCCTATTAGTCTTTAGTTATTGATCTACATTTTAGTAATCTTGTAATAATACAATTTGCTTGTACTTTATTTAAAAGTGCTAACCAGTTCTATAAGTTTCTTATGCTTTACATGACTAATTTTAACCAAGAGCATTAAAATGTGTGTAAAACTCAGATACCTTGCCTTATTATCCTCAAATGGTTTATTCTTTTTGAGATAAAAACCTTTTAAATTGAAATGACAGTTGAAAGGTTTACACTATATGTATTTTGAGGTTATAATTCACGATATTTATGTACAGATTATAATAGTACACTTTTTTGTCACTCGTGGCGCTAGTATTGAAGACCTACGTTACTATTATGTTTTTGATTTAAAAAAAAGTTTTAAAATTATAATTTTTTTATTTTATATATCAATAACACAATTCGATTTGATTTCACGGTTCATGTTAGATTTTTTCTTCACAATTGTTAAGTGGTAGCTCTTTAAAAGTAGCGCCCGGACAAAAGTTTTGTCCCTCAAATTGGAACCATTGTTCCAACATTACGTTCGGACTCCTTGTATCTAAACTTCGTGATATAGTTATTCCATTGTTATGAATTCAATGTATTAACCCATAGGTAGCGCTACCTAGCGGATTCTGAGTGAACCTAAAGTATGCTAACTAACTACTTAAAATTAAAATTACCTTTTAATAACAATTCCTGGTCCATATATTAAACTTAATTTTAATGGTTTCAAGAATCGGGGCCCAGATCGTGTCTTAGAGCATACACCTTCTGGAGGTACCCTGCAATTCCCAAATAACGTACCAAAAATAGAAAGACGGGTCAATAGAGAGAGCAAGAGATTGTTTCACTCGATTGGTGATGGCAATAGTGAGTGAAATAATCTCTTACACTCACTATTGCCCTCTCGTTCTAGCCTTGCCACGATATTTATGCACTGCAGACTATCTCTAGGAAGTAGATGCTCTAAGGGTTTAAGTAGTCAATGTTGTGCATACTCTTTGGGTTCAGCCGGAATCCGCCAGGTAGCGCTACCGATGGCTCAACACGTCGAATTGATGTAGAATATGTCAAATATTGACATATTTGACATTTTGATTTCCTATTTTTGTTGAACTTGATGCATTTAAATGTAACACTGAAGTATGTTAACATACTTAAGTTCATTCCTGTGCCTATTGAATGGGCCTTAATGCAATTAAAATACCCAAAAATTGCTCTAATTATCCGTCCATTATTAAATAAATTTAAGAGAAATATATTTTTATTATATTAAAAAAATGTTTAAGGTGTAGAAAGATATTGATATTGTTCCTTTATGGAATTTGTTGAATACAATATAAAAGTTTCTATGTGAAAATATACCTATACATAGTTATTTTTGTAGGCTTAAGGATTGTTGAAACTTCTACTGTTAATATTTTTATACATTCCATTGAATAGTGTTATAAATTTAAGAATAAAAACTACAAGTATGGTGTACAGTGCAGTATTTATATTTATTTTAAAAAAACTGTATATTTGTGCAATATGTCAGCCTTTATATCTTCGTTTGTACGAACTTTTTAATTTTCGATTTTTTAATAATAATGTAGAATTTAATTGTAGCTTTTTATGTTGAAATCACACTTTTATTAGATGCATTATTATTTAATCATTCCATTAAGCACCATGTTCGTATTCCACAAACTGTTTCTAAGGGGGTTCTGTTTGTTATTGTAGTTGTTAGTCTTTGGGAACATGGTGGAACTTTATTTTAAACATTCCATTTTATTACAAAATATCTATATATATTTATTTCTTTTATATTTATATTGTACAATTTGTAGTTATTTGTTATAGATTTTGGTGAAGGGGAATAAAGATATTGATTATAAATGTTTTTTTTTATTTCAAAGTTATTTGAGTGTTCAAAAAATTAATGGTATGTGTTCCTGTAAACATGTTGTGTGCTAGCAACAATATGAAAGAATCTTCGCTGACCATAATCTTGGTCAAACTTTTATGGGACATCTGTTCCACGTATGAATGAACGGCAATCGTCTTTATAATGGGTGTTCCAATTTGAGGTTATTTTTTTAATTTGCCGCCATCATATTTTTTGCACTAGAATATATGTTATTTGACAGATGACAAGTAGGAAAATTCCGGTTATTAAAAATGGAGAGATATGCGATTGAGCAACGCGTGTTTATTATTAAAAATTATTTTAAATTTTGTCAAAGTTGTGCAGAAGTTGGAAGAAAAAATTATCAGTCAAATGTTACCATTGGAAAAATTGTTCCAAAATTTGTGGAAACTGCTTCAGTAAAAGATGAATAAAACATTAAAAAATATATATGACCGACTTCTACCTATAACTAAAAAGCTAAAAATAATTATAACAAAATACAACTCGTATCAAATAAATAACACATTCAATGTTGTTAGGTACCTACCCAGGAAGTAAAAAATGTAAACATTAAAAGGTGCTCATCCTGTACAAATTAGTTACCTACCAATCTAGTATATTTTGAAATTGGTGCCAAGCAAATCTAATTCATCAAATTTGATTGTTGCTTGGCACCGACTTCAAAAATATACTAGATTGGTATGTAATTAATTTGTACAGAATGAGCACCTTTAAATGTTTACATTTTTTACTTCCTGGGTAAGTACCTAACAACATTGAATGTGTTATTTATTTGCTAGAGTTGTATTTTGTTATAATTATTTTTAACTTTTTAGTTATAGGTAGAAGTCGGTTATATTTTTTTTAAATGTTTTATTTTCAACTTTTTAGTATTTTTGAACTCAGGCAATTTTCATTCTTTATTTTTTATTTTGTATGTATAACCTTAATAGACAGAACCAGGTAACATCAAAAGCCTCAACATTACACAATGATATTTTCTCATTTAAATTGACAGGTAAATCTATAAGAACAAAATGTACTAGTACGCGTTTACTCAATAAGCCCAAAATATATTTATGCCTTATGGACTACGCCATATAACATGTTTTCAACTTTTTTTGACAACCCTGTATAACTATAGACAATTCCACTCCAACCTATGTACCAACCATCCTGTACATATGACTGCCCACTGACCAGCATAAATTTGTTAGCTGCCTTCTATAGGACGGAGTAGAATCCATCCCATATTTACGTCCTATATTTCAACCATAGTATATAACTCTTTGTGGGCTAGCCCATAAATTAGTTCATTTTTTACATTTTATATTATCGTCCTGTGTAACATTAATTCCTCTCCGCACTTTATGCAACTTCTTATGGGCTATAAAAGAAATATTTTTTTAATCACACTGTATAAATATAATTTAACTGCAGCATATATTTCAACCATCCTGTATATGATTTGCTTATGTCCACATCATATAACAGTTTTTTAATCATCCTATACAATTTTAATTTCACATTTTGTCGAACATTTTTATACCACCAACCATCCTGTATATACGGCTGCCTACGGACCAGTATCATTCTAGTCCGTCCTATATTTCAATCTTCATATAAATGCAACTCCTTCTATCACTTTACTTTGTGATTTTGTTTGCTATAACTAAACACCCTGTCTATAAACGTACCAAATAGCAGTTTAAAGTTTGACATGTGACAACCAAAAGCACCGTCTTCGCAAAATGGAAAAAATTTCATTTAAATAGGTATTTGTCTGTTATACATACAAAACGAGCTTGGTATTCATTGATTTAAGGAGCCGAAAATACTATGCTTTACTACCTATATGCTTGAGATGTACATAGAAAATTTTCAAATTCGCAATTAAAACTTCCAGTGCCTAAAATTCCCGCACTATTACGTTGGAATTAAAATATTTATGAGGAAATGTCCGTTATGTCATCTCGATGAAATTTTTGATTAGAATTTTGGAATTTTCGGCGATTTTCTGCAAAACTGCAAGTTGCACGTCGCAGAAAAGTATATGAGATCATCTAAGGATCTTCCATAATAGATTAAACGTTAAAAATCTAAACACATCCATAAGGAGTTATCGAAATATCGACTAAAATATTAGGGATATTAGTCGATTTCCATGCACGCATGTGTTCATTCACAAATTTTATCACTTTACCAATAGAATTCTTTACCAAAATTTGAAGTTTCACCAATCTGGATATATACTCTATTAAGTAAGACCATATTCATTCAAAACGGTGCACCACAGGAGAAGAAATCAGGTAACATAGATACAAAAAAAAAGCGGAAAAATACGCGACGAATTGATAACCTCCTCCTCTTTGGAAGTCGGTTAAAAAACCACTTTATTCAGAATTTTGCACGAAGATCTTCATTTAAAGGCTTACAAGATTCAGATAACGCAAGAAATGAAGCCAACAGACTGGTTTACGTCGTCAATTCGTTAATTAGGCCACACAACAGAAACTTAAAAATGTGAATTTTTCCAACAAAATCATCTGCAGCGATGAAGCGCATATTGAGTTGTGTGGATTTGTTAACAAGCAAAATTCTCGAATCTGTGGTGAAGCAAATCCATGAGAAATAATGCAAAGACCGATGCATCCACAAAAAGTAACTGTTTGGAGTGGTTTTTGGGCTGGTGGAGTGATTGGTCCATACTTTTTTGAAGATGACAATGGAAATGCTGTTAATATGAATGGTGATCGATATCGAACGATGCTCACTAACTTTTTGTGGGATGAATTGGAGCATATTGATGTGCAGAATATGTGGTTCCAACAGGACAGTGCCACATGTCATTTAGCAGCAGAAACAATCTTTTGAAACAGAAATTTGGTATTGGTAATCGAATAATTGCTCGAAAAGGAAACATTAATTGCCCCGTTGCCCCCTAGATCTTGCGATCTAACACCTCTAGATTTTTTTCCTATGGAGCTATTTGAAAGAAAAGGTCTGTGCCAACGATCCACAAACAATTGATCACCTAAAGGAGAACATTATTGAGTGTTTTCAAGTAATTGAACCGCAGTTATGCCAGAAAGTTATCGAATTTTGGCAAAACATTAAAAGCTTGTCATACAGCAGCAGGTGGTCACTTACAAGATATTGTTTTCCATTACTAAACCGAAACAATTCTACTATCATTTGAAATAAAAGATTTGCTCATTCTCAAATAATTTGTGTATTTTATTAACAATTTAAAAATTAACCTCAACCTTTATTTCCAGGTTATATTAAAAAAGCAGCTATCCCAGACAAGTGTCATAATTCAAATTTAAATAGGTCGTAAATGAATTAAATATTAACTGAAAACAATACTTTATTGGCCTTATAAAAGGAAAAAATGATTAACTATTTCTTATGTTTATTCAATGTTGCAAACAAATTGTCAGCTTCTTCTTCGGATTTTACTCTAAAAAGTACAGGAACAGGAGGTGGTTTTGAGTCCGCCGTGGGCAGGCATACCAACATAACATCTTTCTTCCCTAGTCGCGTTACCGGAATATTTTCCGTCAATATGAAATTGCACAGTAAATTGCCCAGATTGGTGTCAGCTCTCAGGATGACTTGCACTTTCTCACTGTTCTCAATTGACTTTAAATACAAATTGCCTACACCTCTGTCGGAATATTCCTTGTCTTTCTTCACAAACATTTTACACCTGGTCGTATAGAGGTGGTCTTTTTCGACGACTGGGGTGAATTCGACTTTCGGAGGTTCCTCGTCAGCGTCTTCTTTGTTTGCGTCTTCGGCTGACGCAGATTTAGCACTCGCTACGCTGCCGAATGATATCGGAGCGGATGAAGTAAAGCTGAAGCTCGGTATTGATACAGTTGAAGCACTACCAAATGAGAACATACTCGTGTTGGTGGTCGTCATGGAAGAAGCAGTTGTAGAAGTAGATTTACCTAGAAAATAATAATTTATAAGGTACTAACAAATCTAAAGCTATAAATTTCCCCAAAACTGTACACATTATCAAACTTTCTTGTATTACCAAAAAATATATATTATTCCTAATTCGTATATACTTTGTATAACTGTAATTATTCTCCGTCCTACTCTCTATAACTATAGTTTTGCTCCACTCTTATTTTAACCACCTTGTATAGGCATGTGCCACCCAATACAATATTTTTAGAACCACCCTGTATAACTAATTCAATTCCAACTTATATTTCAACCATTCTATGTATACAACTGCTTATGTGCCACCTACTATTACATGCACGCACGCACACACCTACAACCGTATGCCACCAAGCTATTATATGGGAAATCAACACCACTCCCAAACGAAGATTGTGTGTCAGTCGTGCGAGGTCACAGCCAGTCGGTTGGAACAAAAATGCTTTCGATGCTGATTCATTCGCCTTGGTTATGGAGCAGGAACCATTGTCAATAGCAACAAGCGCAGAAGCCACTGCCAAAGAGGTAATGACAGGCGTTGTCAAGTCCTGCGATGCATCCATGCCAAGAAGACGGCAGAACAACAGCCGCCCACCAGTTTACTGGTGGAATGACACGATCTCACAACACCGACGAGAGTGTCTCAAAGCACGAAGGCTGCATCAACGAGCACGGAGACGCGACAGGGTCACAACAGAAGAACTAAGGCTCGACTATGAGATCAAAAGACAACAACTACGAAGAGCCATTCTCTCAAGCAAGAGATCCTACTGGAAGGAGTTGTGTGACGAAGTTAATCAAGATCCATGGGGAAAACCGTATAAAATCGTTATGCATAAAATTAAGGCCCCTCCCATGACATCAACGAACTGCCCCGAATCATTGCACCGCATTGTCACTCACTTGTTTCCTGCGAAGCCTGAGCTACCCGCTTATCCTTCGTGGCAGGTGAGGGACGAAGATATACCACCAGTGACTATGAATGAGCTGATGGGCGCGTGCAACCGACTCCAAAACGGTAAGGCTCCCGGCCCAGATGGCATACCTAACATCGCGCTAAAATGCGCCATAGCCAATAGGCCTGACATGTTTCTACACATGTATGAGACCTGCCTAAAGCAGGGGGTTTTCCCGACTAAGTGGAAAAAGCAGAGGCTTGTGCTCCTACCTAAAGGGGGAAAGAAACCTCCAGACGAACCGTCATCATATCGTCCCCTCTGTATGTTGGACTCTGCGGGAAAACTCCTTGAAAGAATAATAGCAGATAGGCTGGAGCCCTACGTTGAGCCGAAACTTTCCACCAACCAATTCGGGTTCAGAAAGGGGAGATCAACCATCGATGCCGTGACACTCGTTACCAACATCGCCAGAGAGGCTATCTCGGGAAAGAGATGGAGAAGAGGTGGAAAAAAGTACTGTCTAATAGCCACCCTGGATATCAAGAACGCCTTTAACTCGGCCCGCTGGGACCGCATTTTGGAGGCTCTTGCCAGGATGGAAGTTCCTCAGTACTTGCGGAGAATGGTCTCAGCGTATTTCAAGGACCGCATCTTATTGTACCAAACTGAAAATGGGCAAGTAGACTATAAGATCACAGGAGGTGTACCTCAGGGCTCTGTTCTTGGCCCCCTCTTATGGAACGTAATGTACAACGACCTACTCCTGCTCGGTCTGCCTGAGGGCGTCAGGCTAGTGGCATTCGCCGATGATGTGGCATTGATCATAGTGCGCAAGCACATAGAGGAGATACAAACAACCTTCTCATTCGCTATAGCCACAATTCAGAATTGGATGCTCGCAGCGGACTTGAGTTTAGCAGAGCAAAAGACCGAAACACTTCTTGTTAGCAGTCGGAAGGCAAGGGAAACCATCACCCTCAAAATAGGCGACACCTACATACAGTCGCAGCCCTTCATCAGCTATTTGGGGGTGCTCCTGGACACAAGGCTCAACTTCAAAGAGCACATAATCGCGGCCAGCAAGAAAGCAGCTGGGGTACAGGGGGCATTATCTAGAATAATGCCGAATGTCGGAGGCCCTAGACAGATAAGAAGACAGCTACTGGCAACAGTAACTACTTCTGTTTTGTTGTACGGGGCACCGATATGGGAGAAATCGCTCGAGCTACCATCGTACCGCCGGAAAATGAAATCAGTCCAGCGGCTCTCAGCGATTCGAGTGGCATCATCCTACCGCACTGTGTCTTACGAGGCGGTGAGTGTGATTGCCTCTACCCTGCCAATCGACATCCTGGCTGCAGAAAGGGGACGGCTTTATCGCAGAAAGTTAGAAAAAGACCAGCCGACAGGAAACAGCGATGAAAGAGCCATAAGTCTAGGGCAATGGCAGGAGAGGTGGGACAGCTCTACTAAAGGCAGGTGGACATATCGATTGATACCTAACATCAGTCGTTGGGTCAACCGCCAGCATGGGGAGGTTGGGTTCTACATCACTCAACTCCTGACTGGACATGGATGCTTTCGAGCATACCTGCACAGGTTCAGGAGGGCAAACTCCCCAAACTGCCCACACTGTACGGACGTGATAGAGGACGCAGAACACGTGTTCTTCTCCTGCCCCCGGTTTCAGGATCAACGTGCTGAAGTGGAGAGGATTCTGGAGACTAATATCGTCCCAGAACAATTAGTAGAAGCCATGCTGAAGGGCCCCCAAGCCTGGAACTTGGTATCAGATTATGCGGAGACTATCCTCAAAGAACTCCGCGATACGTTCGAGGAGTAGGCTTTAGAAGCTTTCAATGTAAGAGCAGTAAACATCTGCAATGAACCACCCTTGCGAAGTAGTATTGAGTAAGAGTGCCGCAAGGGACCATGGTTGTAGGAGAAAGAGGTTAGGGTTTTAGCGGGTATACGGTATACTGGTTTCAATTGCAACGATTTACTCTTGCTTTGAAGTCATTGCATCGGGAGTCCCGCACGACGGCTAGCACGTGCTAGCTAAGTACGCAATGTATTTCCCCCCTCTTCGGATAAAAAAAAAAAAAAAAAAAAAAAAAAAAACCGTATGCCATATAGAAGAGTTCGCCGACATAACAAATTTTGGTTTCGATAAACTAACGGAATATTTTCTGCCATTTCACGCGACTATAAGCCTCCTAACTTAACTTCGTCTCTAAAAGAAAGTTACTTCAAACGAATCAAAATGAAAACCATGACAAATACCCTATGATATACTTTCATGGCAGGTTTTTTGCATAAAAAATGGTAAGTATTACGTTATAGAAAAATATACGGAATCAAGCTGGAACATATCTTTGTGGAATACAATTTATAATATTCAAATTTCTGTCTTCTTCAAAAAAATGAGGTGTCAAAAGACTGGCAAAAAAGAAACCTTTAAAAAGAAGTTTCAGATGCTCGTTGTATTTACCCCCTCTTAGGGGTTGACACTGCAGGGTGACCCATATGAGTAAAATTCCCCTCGTAAGTATAAATTAAAGTGTTTTTTCTTTTAAAGATGTTTTAAAAGTTATTCTGGGTGGCTAGTTTTGAAATGAAAGCCCTGTAAATATTTCAAATTATTGCGTTTATGTATAGGCTTAAAAAAGACGGTGCGTTTGGCCTGAACCAGAAGGAATAATAACATTTAGTCATTGTACTAGATGAACACTAGAAGTTTATGCCGTTTTTAAAATCTTACACTTTAATATAAAATGTTAAATAATTAGATCTTTGGTCTATGAACTTAGCTTTTGCCCTCAGTACTTCACCTAGCACCAGATTTTTCATCAATCGATAATGCATAAGGTCACAGATACACTTAGAGTTTGGCAGTGAGCCGATTAGAACATTTGAGTCCAACACTCTAATTATATTTTAATTCAGGTTAAGCTATGGTTGGTTTAGAAGTGTAGTTGTTCATCAAAAATGCATTATTTGAAGTTAAGTACTTGACATGTGGTGTCAGAAGATATTTTAAGAAATAAGTCCTCAATTCATGAAAATACCCAGACTGTGGAAGAAAACATGGATAAACAAAGATAATGAATCTTCATGAAGTTACCACAGGGTTGGATGAAAAAATTCGGATCTGCTTGTTAGTGTAATGTAATTGTAAATAGTTATTAATCAATAAGTGATACTTACCAAAAGAAACTGAAGTGGTTGTAGGATTACTGCCAAAACTAAACGATGGTTTCGAGATAGAAGTAGTAGAAGTAGGTGCAGCACCAAAAGAAAATTGTGGAACTTTATTTACACTACTGTTGTTTTTCTCTTCTTGTGATTTCCCTGTTGTACTGTCTGGAACGTTTTCCACAGCTTTAAACACAAAGCTGCTCATTGAAGAAACTGCTTCTTCTTTATTTTTTAATTCGTTTATTTTGGATTCTTGTTTTCTAGTTTCTAATTCCTTAAAATACCGTTCATAGTCTCTGAATATCGGTTGGAGGTTTATAAACGGATTCGTGTCGACGTGTTGTTTAATCCATTTCGAAACGCTTTCATTCAAACCTTTTAATTTTGAGTAGTAGTCATCAGGTTTTTCGATTTTTTGTTGTGAAGTACCACCAAAAATTAGTGATTGTCCTGTATTATTTTCTGAGACTTTATTCGACTGCTCAGTCTTGTCTGAGAATCCATTTACTTTTGTTTCTTGAGGCTTAGGTGTGGTGTTTGATAAAAAGGTGAATGTACTGTTTGAAGGGGCAGGTGCTTTAGAAAATCCTGTGAAACCAGCAAAGGCACTTGTCTTTCCTGAATCCTCATTTTCCTAAAAATTCAATTTTAATTGAATTCGTGATGTATAAACATTGTTTACAACAATATATTAACCAAACATATTGTCCAGATCAAAGTAGTATTCATTGAACCTACAGTATGTAACAATATTTATATAAATTTTGAAATGCTTTTATTTAATATATAATAAATATATTACATAAAAATTTGTAATAATTAGGAAATTTTAATTCAATTTATAGAAGTGAACCTAAGTAAACTGACACTCCTGTTATAAAAATTCTTTAAATACAGGGTGATTTGGTGACCTATTTGAGAGTGAAACTGCTCTTGTAAACATTCTTTTAATACAAATTGTATTTGTATGATCCGAACATGTAACTATTTTATGCCTTCATCATATTTTCCTAGCATTATATTTTTATAACTGGACATTTGAAGTTTTCAAGGTGAAAAAATTGACATGTTAGGCGATTTTTAGAAGAGTAAGACCTTTTTTCTGAGTTCTTTGGGAATAACACCACATAAACTTGAAAGTCTGTCTCTTTCAAAAGTCCAAACGTTTCAAGGTCCAAATAAGACCCTGTCTTCAATGGTATTACACAAAATGAGCAAGAATTTAAAAAATTAAAAGGATTCGCAATGACAAATATTGTAATCAAATTGTGATTATGATTTTTGTAATGGGGGGGGGTTCAAGTATTACAAACTGCAATTAGAGACTGAGGTAGTTCAATGATTCCCTACTTTTCTAAAGGGATGAGGCAATATTATATTAGTGATGTGGTGTTATTGGCATATATGATTATTTAACGACTTTTTTTCACTCAACAACAATAACAACTTCTATTGTCCGCTAAAAATAACAGATATACATTTACTACAACTTAGCACTTAAATGTTTCAACCTATTAGAAGAAATAATGACATGAATTCTCATCACATGTACTGGTATCTACAATAACAAAATTTGAAATTATCAAATACTATCTGAATTTGAGAATTTTTTTTACATAGTTTTAGTACCACTGCTATGGAAATATGCCGCAAAAACGAAAAATACATACCCGTACAGAAGAAATTGGGTTCCTTCTCCTAGCAGTTTTTATGATCCTCTTTTTTAAAGATTCCTCAGATGCTCTCATGAATGTCCCAGCTTCTTCGGGTTCGTCTTCTCGGTCCCAATTATCGTGGTTTATGTCACTGGTGGCCGTCCTTTTTCCAGCCATTAAAAAGCTAAAACTGAACAGTGTACTGTAAAAGTAGGTTAACGTTCACGTATAAAAATATGAAGATAAGATAATCTTGGACTTTAGATTATATTAATGCTTACTTAGCTGTATCGTTCAAACTGTCTAATTTATTCTAATATTTTAACTGCGCCGAATAACAGTCCGCCAAAAATAAAAATATTACTCAAACTTAACCTAACTTTCGTAGGGACGGACAAAATATAAAAAAAAGTTGAGAACACAGATCATACAATAGAGAATAGATAGGAAACTATGTGTTAAAAATTGTGTTCAAAAAATGACAGTCTTCGCCATCTATCATTTTCAACAAATAGTAAAAATGTACATTTGTGTATGTCGAGATACAGTTATCTGTATGAATTTAACTGCCGATAAAAAAGGAATCTGCACACTATCTAATCGGTGTGTTTCTCTGCTAGTTCTTATCGTTCCAAAAAATACTATGTCGAAATAAAAATCCCCAAATAATTTTGATTTTATTTATAAAATATATTACAAATACAATTAAATATTAAACTATTCACACCTAACAATAATAGCAAAAAAGGTACAAACATAACAACAGTTTACAAATATTTGTTTCTCTGTTGTTACCAATATACATTTGTGTTTTAGTTTAAGGTCTGTATGAAAAGTTAACTTGTCGCTTCGGTAAACTCGCATTTAACATTTTTAAAGGTAACATTTTGATATTAACTTTCAATATTACCTTCAAAAAATGCAAATCCAAGTTCACTCAAATTTAGGTTAACTGTTACATCGACAACTTAAACTAAACAAAAACCTGGGTGAACCACAACAACAATGAGGAACCTATATATATTGAAATCAACTTGTGATGATTGCTTCTTTATGCAATATTCTGTATATTTGAATTTTATTTTCTACCTCTTTTGCATTTAGAGTAGTATACAATACAATATAAATGATACCCAAAATAGTAAATATACATACAACTCGCACAAAAACTAACAAATATTAGGGAAATAGTACATATTAAAAAACTCATATAATAAATCAGATCAAAATACATAATACTCACAAAAAATAGTAACATGCTTTGAAAATAAACATTAGATCTAAAAAAACAAGAGACTTTTTTTCAGTTTTGTAAAGTAAATATTCTCATTGTACCAGCAATTAAAAATAATGCTATTTACAAGATTACTTAAGAGTTTTTAGTAAGGTAGTAAACAAAAACCTTTTAAGAAATATTTATAACTTTTGCCACTTTGTTTATATATTGATAAGTAAAGCAAAATTTTATCATTTATGAAAAGCATCTGCCCTTTGGCTTTAACTGTTGTTTTCTCATTTGACTTCTACTGTTTACATTTTTAAATACCTTAGTTTGCATTTTTTTTCTTCTTCAAGTGCTGTAACCACTGTGACGTGTTCAAATTTGTGGCTCACCTTGCTGTTCTCTTCCATTTTGATAGTTCACTCCTCAAACAAACAAAGAAATTATGTAATTTCGAAAAGATTGTTGAGGAGGTCTTGAATTATTTTGTCTATTCATGGGTTTTCTCTCCTCCAAATTTTTTCCTGTAACAGATAAGTATTTAAAAAATTGTATATGTAGAACAAAGTGTAGTAAGGCAATTTCGTAAAATTGCCCGGATTACTGGTTGTCTGTACAGAGATTCTTCCTCACAGAAATTATGAATAATTTAAAAACCAATATTAAATTGCTTACCTTGGAATGCTTGTATAATTTGACATTCTGAACTGGTGGACTCTGATGCATGATTTCTAAAAAATTTTCTGAAAAGCCTCTTCTTACCTCCGTACACTTTTTCAGGAATTTTCACTAACAATTGGGGGCTGCAAGTGGTAACCGGATCTTTTTCTGGTGAAAACCATGCAAAATTGTCTCCCACACTTCTCTCATTACTTAAAAAGAATATATGAACTACAAGAATATATGAGAAATGTGAACATACCAGTAAAAGTTTTAATCCTCTCGTGCACCCTCCTTAAAATGAGCTTCACAAATTACCAAAAGCCGGGCATTTGCAATACAGTTTTTGGTTGTTGATTCGCTGAAGTCATATTTTTTTTGCCATTAAATTGTAATATACTGTCTAAAAAATATATAATTAATAAGTTATCTTGTAAATACTGTAAAGTATTACCTTTTAGAAGCTTGATTGAAACATTCAGAAATCTAAGAAAGAAATGCTCCAATATTAGAATAATAAGGCATTTTTTTGTATGATACAATGCCACAATAAATCTTACAAAAAATGGACAACGACGGTAACCGATAACAACCGAAAAACTTCAAACGAGTGCGAGCAAACGTCTTATTTAGGGCCGCTTGAAAATGATAGAGGACGCATTCAACTGTGGTACAATCTCGCCTATATGAGTTCCCACCCCCTGGTTGAGAATTGAATGCATTTATGTTCTGTCGTTCTTACAAATTCAAAAGATTTTGTGCTCACTTAGAGCATATAAGCTATAATACGTGGAATTGTATACTCCTTCCATATATATTAACTCAATGGTGGTAATCATCGACATACGTTCCAAATACCACAAAACGACAAATTTTTGCTGTGTTAAGCATGTGATGTTGCCATATCTGTAGAAATGCTAATATATTCTTTTAAGTTTTTAAATTTTGTAATAAGTGTAATTACAATTACTTCAGAATTCAGCATTGTTCAGTTTTAAACATTATGTGAGAGTCTCAACCTTATCTTATTAAATGAAATGCTATGTCATTAATGAATACGAAAACAAAATAAGGGTGAGGTGGAGGCAAAAAATTATGGATCCATGAATATTGACTAACATATGGAACAAGTGTTGGTATCTGGATTTTTGTCTGATGGTAAGATAATTAAGAAATCAAAATGTTAACATTGTTACACTTTTAGTGAAAGAATTAAATCAACGGCCACTACAAGCAAACACAGATGACTTAGAAATATTAATAGGTACATCTTATAAAACCATCTCGATAATTAGGAAACCTTTAGCAATTAAAAGTACAGTGTAATATTTTAATTAAAATATATAATTTATTTCAAGGTGTCTATCATTGTAATTTCATGTGATAAAATTGTTTACAATTTCTAAGTTGATGTTCCAAATACTGCAATGTGATATGAGACGCTTATGAAAAAATAATATGTTTGTACAATTTTGTGAATAAATATTCAACTTTAAAATAGACATTGCTTGTTAACAACCATTATAAAGTATTTTATGTTTATGTAAAGTTGTAGTAAGTTTAAGACTTTGCAGAGTATTAACTGGGATTATATGATCATATATTCATTATTTTGCAAATACTTCAAAGCGAAAGCTGTCAGATAACTTCTCATACATTTGTCTGCTATTTAACAATTGTAAAACTCTTGCCCCAATATTTTATTCAATAAACGACTGAATTTACAGTATGTTTTGTGTAACATGTACCTACAATAAATGACTTTTGCAGTTTGTAACATTTGGCTATATCTTAACATCGCCAACAAAATGCATGAAATATAATACTTGCATATTACATTTCATTGGGTTAAAAGTACTGTATTCCTACTACAATAATTTCCTATATGAATTTCAAATATGTTTAGACGAGATATTAAAAGATAGGTATTGTTTTTGTAACCTTGGAAATTGTCATTCACACATTCTTCATACACAAATTTATTGGCAACGTTGCACGAACAATTTGTTTTGTGTTTTAGGAACGTATGTCGTTTCTGAATACATTAAATAAGATTACCTACTCTCTCTCTATTTGACCTGTTAAACGATGAGTAGCACCAAGCAACGGTTGGTTTAAGAACTAATTTTGTCCGCTTTGATATTATCTTATATTGTCAATCAAATTAATAAGTATTTATGTGTTATAATATTGAAATAACAAGAAAACGATGTTGGATGATGGTTGTATTACTATAAAATTGCATTGTTATAGTCATATATAAGTCCATCTTGACTAACGATATTTGAGCAGGCGAACTCGACACATATGTTCTACGAATACATACTGGGGCAGAAAAATAAAAGATAACCAGCCCATTGTATTTCCCTGTGTTCAATTTCAAATATATCATATAATCATTTCATAAATTATTCCCTGAGAACTTCATGACTAGGAGATCCTGTTTGATGTATAGGCTGTTATTATTAGCATACAATTCTTTGGGGTTTGCTCGTAATCGGACATTGTACATGTAACCTTCAAGCAAATAAAATTTAGTACAAAATTCATATGACATGTTTTCATAGTTAAATGTACTAGTTGCCACTGCCACGCTATTTACCCAGTAATTGATGTCGTTGCTACTTACGCTTTATTTAGATTTCTGTTGGACCAATAGCACGGCAAAGGGGTCTCGTAGTCACTTCCGGGCTATTTACACGTCAATAGGTTTAGTAGCCAGTGCCACGCTATTTACACTTATCTGTTGCAGGAAAAAAATGGAGGAGAGAAAACCCAATGAATAAGCAAAATATGGTCTCGTGGCTGTTTCCGTTTTATTTACACATCGGTTCGACTAATAGTCACTACCATGCTAGTAACACAGCTGTGGGTCTCGCAGCCACTTTCGTGATATTTTCATGTATATTAGATTAGTAGCCACCTCAACGCTATTTACACGGCTTGTGGTTTCGTAGCCACTTCCGTGTTATTATAGACCTGTATTCACACGGAAAGTACTAGTAGTCACTATCCCACCATTTCCCAGCAATTGGTATGGTCGCCACTTTCGTGCTATTTACACGTCAATTGGCCTGGTAGTCACTACTACGCTAACGGTCTCGTTGCCACTTCAGTCCTATTTACACGTTAATTGGCGTGGTAACCATGACCCCACTATTTACACGACCAATGGTCGCATAGCTAGTTCCGCGCTATTTACACGTTGATTGGACTAGTAGTGACCGCCAAGCTATTAACACTTCAACTGTCTCATAGCCATTTCTTTGTTATTTACACGTTGGTACTAGTGGTCAGTGTCAGTACCATGCTATTCATACTGCATGTGTTCTAATAGGCACGTCCATGCTGTTTACACGTGGAATGGAGCAGAAGCTATAAAAACGGGAATTTGTCTCTTCGACACTTCCGTTCTATTTTTATACGTCTATTGGACTAGTAGCAACCACCATGCTATTTACTCTAGTTGCATTTCCGTACTATTTACACGTGAATTAATTAGCAGCTACTACCACGCTATTTTCACGGAAGTGGCTACGAGACAAGGGCCGTGTAATTAGCGTAATAAAGCGTAAATGACTACGAGACCATTTCTCGTATAAAAAAGTTGGTAGTGACTGCTCATCCAATGGACGACTAAATAGCGTGGTACTAACTACAGTTAACCGGTGTTTAAATAACAATGAAGTGGCTACGAGACCATTTGCCGTGTAAATAACGTGGTAGTCGTTACTACTCCAATTGACGTGTAAATAGCACGGAAGTAGCTACATGACCAACGGCCGTGTAAATAACGTGGTAGTGGCTGCTAATCCAACAGACGTGTAATAAATAGCGTGGTAGTAATTACTAGTCAATACGACGTGTAAATAGCAATGTAAGGGCTACGAGACCATCCGCTGTGTAATTAGGGTGGTAGTGGCTAGTGGACCAATTGGCGTTAATTGCTATTAGTCAAAGACGTGTAATTAGCAGGGAAGTTGCTACATGACCAAAGGCCGAGTAAATAACGTGTTAATGGCTGCTAATTCAACAGAAGTGTAAATACTGCGGTAATACCTACTAGTCAGTACGACGGGTAAATAGCAATGAAGTGGCTAAGAGACCAACTGCCGTGTAATTTGCGTGGTAGTGGCTAGTGGACCAATTGACGTGTAAATAGAACGGAAGTGAGTACGTGACCAATTAACGTGTAAATAGCGTGGTAGTGGCTACTAGTCCACATGACGCAAGCCCGTAGCCAGCGGGGGGGTTCTGGGGGTTCAAACCTCCCCGAAATTTTGGAATTTTTGGTTTCAAGGTTCAATTTTAACAAATTAATCATGTTTTTCATAAAAAATAAATTTTAAATTTATGCAATTTTATATATCCTGGATAAATATGAACAAAAATATACATTTTCAGACCTGATTAGCCCATCACCTATCAAAAACACTATCCAACCCCCCCCCTGCCCCCGAAAACCCACCCCGAAAAAAATTCCTGGCTACGGCCTTGACATGACGTGTAAGTAGCACGGAAGTAACTACATGACTGCTATTAAACATGACATGTAAATAGCATTGTAATCTGCCGTGTAATTAGCGTGTTAGTGACTACTAGTCCTTTGGCCGTGTAAATAACGTGATAATGGCTGCTATTCTATATGACGTGTAAATAGCGCGGTAATAACCACTAGTCCATCCGACGTGTAAATAGCAATTAAGTGGCTACGAGACCAATTTCCGTGTAATTGGCGTGGTAGTGGCTACTGGACCAATTGACGTGTAAATAGAGCGGAAGTGACTACGAGATCACTTAACGTGTAAATAGCGTGGTAGTGGTTACTAGTCCAATGGACGTGTAAATAGCGTGGTAGTAACTAATAGTCATATTGACGTGTAAATAGCAATGAACTTCTGTTCTAATTGCGCGGTAGAGGCTACTAGTCCGACTGACCTGTAAATAGCTCAAAAGTAGCTAAGAGACGTGTATATAGAGTAGTGGCTGCTTGTCCATTTGACGTGTAAATAGCGTGTTAGTGACTACTAGTTTATTTGACGTGTAAATACCATGGAAGTGGCTGCCTGACCAATCCCCGTGTAAATATGTGGTAGTGTCTACCAGTCCAATGGGCGTGTAAATAGTAAGGAGGTGGCTACCAGACCGAATGCAGTGTAAATGGCTTGTTAGGGGTTACTAGTCCTATTGACGTGTAAAAAGCAAGGAAATGGCTACTAGACCCCTTTCAGTGAAAATAACGTGGAAGTGACTATTAGTGCAACTGACATGTAAATAGAACCGAAGTGGACACATTAATAGCCACATATATAGCGTGGCTTCTAGTCTGACCGACGTGTAAATGCGCGGAAGCGGCTACGACTGAAGTGAAAATAGCGCGGAACTGACTACGCGACCATTTGCCATGTAAGTGGCGTTGTAGTGGCTACTAGTCCATCGGCTTTGTAAATAGCACAAACTGGCTTCGAAACCAATAGCCGTGTAAATAGCGTGGTAGTGGCTACTAGTCCAATATAAGTGTAAATAGCACGGACGTGGCTATTTGAACAACTGCCGTGTAATTGGCGTGGTACTGGCTACTAGTCCGACAGAAGATAACTAGCGCGGAAGCGACTACGAGACTAATTGTCGTGTTAATTGCGTGGAAATAGCTACTAGTCTGACTTATGAATACCACGGAAGTGGCTGTGAATGCAACTGTCGTGTAAATAGCGTGATTGTGGCCACTAGTCATACGATGTGTAAATAACACTTAAGTCGATACGAGACCAACAGTCATGTGTAAATAGCGTGGTTATGGCTACTGGACCTATAGACGTTTAAATAGCACGGAAGTTTCTACGACATCAACTGCCGTGTAAATAGCATAGTAGTGACTACTTGTCCGCATGTCGTACAAATAGATAATTTTTCAATAAATACAGGCATGTACTATGTACTTAAAATTGTTCAATATTGATTATTAATAAATTAGGTGGAAAATCCTAAAGGATGACTAAGGCGTAGATATTGTTAACATTGTGACACTTTTAGTGCAATAATTAAAGCAAAGAATACTTAACACAGGCAACACCAGCAACACAAATCACCTTAAAATGTGAAAATTTCTTATAAAAACATTTCAAAAATTAGAAAACCTGCAGCAATTAAGAGTAAAGTGTAATTACAGTGTGAATTTGTAAATTATGTGATTTTTGTCACAGCATCTATATTTGTTATTTCATCAGTTTGATAAAATTGTTCACAATTTCTAATATGGATCTTACAATCTTGTGAAGAAAGTGTTTAAATTTATAATTGGCATTGCTTGTCAATAACAGTAATAAAGTATTTTCACCATCGTAAACATGTGAGTTTAGAACTTTGCAAAGAAACCAATTTAAATATTATATGTTCTAGATTATGGGAACACATTAAACTGAGAACTGAATGCTTTGCAATGATATGAGAGGGTGTCGGTTTTTAGGCGGAATGGTGCCCATTTCCTCAATTTGTTAAATGAACAAATTGTGATTTCTGAATGAAAGAGCATTCAATAATTACATTGTTAGCATTATGATTTTGAATGGCAAAGAGACAAAGTCACCGATCATACAAAGAGGGATATGTCAGGCATAGAGCTGGTACTTCTGGAGGTAGCCTGCAATCTTAGAGCATGTACTTCTGGAGGCAGTCTGCAATGCCCAAATCTCGTGGCAAGAGTAGAAAGAAAGGGCAATAGAGACAGTAAGAGTAGTAAAGTACGATCTCTTTCACTTGGTACGTGTAAGCAGCCAATGAGTTACATGCTGATCGTATTTCATTGGAAGCAGCTCCCAATTGAGTGAAATAGCCTCTTGCTCTCTCTATTGCCTTCTTTCTTTACTCTTGGCACGATATTTGTGTATTGCATGCTACCTCCAGAAGTACATGCTCTAAAGTTTCAAGATATGCTAAAATGAGGATTACCAAACATTGTAGATTGTAATTGGTTTCTTCTGGTTAAATTTCTTGATAAAATAACGGTATTAATCGACTAGCAGTAGAGCTAGGAAGGCCAAATTGGGAGAAACATATATTAATTTGATTTAACAATTTTTAATGGTAAATATTTTCCATATGACGTTTTCTATGGAAAATATGACAAAAAATACTTGTGAGTAGTCTAATTTTAAATATTTTAATTTCGTAGATAATCGGCCAAGAATCTAACAAGTTTAAAAAAAAATTTAGTACAATGACTAAATTTGTTGTTCCAGGATACATAAAATAACGAAAACAAACGGATTTTTGTAACCAGTAATATGTAGGTTGGCAATATGAATTTACGCGTGCGCGATTTGAAATTGTGAAATTCCATCTTTGAATTTAAATTGTGCTTGGCTTTCTTTCTTGAAATTTATAGGTATTAGGCATTGAAATGATACTGAATAGTCATTATTAGTTTGAGTTTTTATTATATTTCAGATTAAAAGTGAATTTGAAAGAATTCCGTTCTGGCGCTTCCAGCGTTCAATTACCCAATACCAAGAGTTCCCTGAACACATAGTCAATATGGCGGACGAACTTGAAAGTAAGTGTTATAGTACATTTAATGCGTATTTTTTAAATTCTTGTTGAAGATTTAGTCGGTAATATGAAGTAAGTAAATCTTTATTAACTAAGCAATGTCTGTAGTGGATTTTTTCTCATCGTCTTCTAATCTAGGTTGCTAGATTTTCAATTGTTTTCTTTGGGATTGGCTGGTTTTGAATTTGAAAATGGGTTTTACCAATTTCAAAATATAGATTCAAATTTTTGTATCTAAAATTATTTTTTTCGATATTAACTTTGGAACCTTTAGACTAAATGTTAAATGTTTACTGCTACAGTCCCAGAGAATATTTTATAAGTGTTCTTGGTTAATTAAGTATATATTTAGTTATTTTTTATCATTTCTGTTATTTTAGGTGAAACAGCAAAGTCACCAGTCTTGGTGAAAAACGGCCAGAAAATGACCAACGAGGCTGAAATAACAATAAAACAAGAAATTTTAGAGGATGAAGACATGGATATTGATGAAGATATTCCAACTTTGGGGCCAGCAGCTTTGGGATTGCAAAGAGTTGGAACTCTGCCGCCACCAAAACCAACACCTGTGCAACCACCACAAATTTTAAATGCAAGAGGCATGCCTGCAAGAATAAGAAAGAAAAACAGATTATTCTATGATGATGATATTGTGAATACACCACATCACAGAGTGCCAAGCGCCAAAAAACAAAAGTCAACTCCTAGTAAAAAACAAAAGATTCACACACCAATCAAGTTAAAAATTGAGAGAGATGATTTTTCCAAATATTCAACACCAAAGAAAACTCACAAAGATCCAAAATTAGATGTTGCAGATTCACCTCCTCCTATGAGTTCTCCAGACAGGAAAATCGGGCAAAAAATAGGGCTGAGGTTGAGGAATTTGTTGAAATTACCGAAAGCCCACAAATGGGTGTGCTATGAATGGTTTTACAGCAACATTGACAGCTGTTTGTTTTCTGGTGAGAATGATTTTAGCATTTGTTTGAGAGAATCATTCCCGGCTCTCAAGGCTAGGGAACTTACCAGGGTTGAGTGGACGAAAATAAGAAGGATGATGGGTAAACCACGAAGGTGCTCACAAGCATTTTTCAATGAAGAGAGGCTTGAATTGGAGAAGAAACGTAAGAAAATTAGAGCTTTGCAGCAGAGGAAAGCGAGTGATATGTCAAGCTTTAAAGATTTGCCTCCTGAGGTACCTATGCAGCTTGTTATTGGTACAAAAGTTACAGCAAGGCTAAGAAAGCCACAAGATGGACTATTTACAGGTGGGTATTAGTAAAATAAATGGGTGATTTAATTTTATATGTTATTGAGGTATCACAAAAACAAAATATAAAAAACCTTTTCCTTCTATTGTTATTAGATGTTTAAAGATTTGCATTAAAAAAATTATTGGCTATCATTTAGTTGGGGTAAAAGGTGAACTATTTGTAGCTATAAACTCTGAAAAAAAATCGAGATTAAAAATAGATAACTAAATCTTCAGGAATTCTTTACAACATATAATTTATATTTAAAAAAGATCTGACTTCAACTGAATTAAAATGAAAACTGTTTTTTTTTATCTGATTTAAAGTCTAATTCTATTGATTATTTTAGTGTATTCTTATCTCTGTCTATAACTTATTTGTCTATCATTTTTGAACCACCCTGTACAACTATAATTCAACTCCACATGTTATTGCAACCACCCTGTATAAATATAAATCCTCTCCACACTAACAACAGTTTCTATTGTTTAAATTATACCTGAATACCTGTAATTTTAGTTTGGCCCAAAGTCCAGCATTCTATTTATGCAACTGTTCATGGTCTACCCTATATAACAAAGTTTTTCAAAATTTGTAACCACATTTTATAAGTATAATTTTACTCTGCCATTCATTCCAACCACCCAGTATATGCAACTGCTTCAAAAAAAATGTGAGTCCATCTATAACTATATTATATCCCACCCTATCATTCAAATATCCTAACTGCTTATGCTTATATAACAAATTTTTGATACATCCTTAGTAACCATAATTTTACTCCACTGTTACTTCAACTACCTTGTATAAGCAACTACTTATATTCCACACAATATATTTTTTTAACCACCCTGTATAACTATAATTCTACTTCACCTTATAATTCAACCATCTGGTAAGTTTAATTGCTTCTAACATTTTTTGAACCCCTCAACATATCTGTAATTACACCTCACTCTATAACTCAAATATTCGTACTGCATATCCTTATTTAGCAATTTTTTTTAATGTTTTTTTATCTACTCTGTATAACTAAATTTTACTCCAATCTTATTTCAATCACCTTGTATATGTAACTACTTATGTGCCAACTGGTTTAACTATAATTCTATTGCACCATATGTTTCCACCATCCTATATATTCCTTTGCTTATGTACCACCCAATATCATATTTATTTTTAAAAGTTTTTGATCCCTTTTGTATAACTGTAATTTTACACGCACGCGCGCACACACCTGCAACCGTATACCATGTATAAAAGATCGCCGACGTAACAATTTTTTCGTTTTGATACCCTTAATGGACTAGTTTCTGACATTTCAGTTAACTGTAAACTTCATAAAAGAACTTCGTTTCTAAAAGCAACTGAGTTCAAATGAATTAAAATGAAAACAAACACCCTGTATAATATACTTTTATGGACTTTCTTGACATTTAAGCTAGATATTTATTACAAAAATGTGACATTTACCATGATATTTTTGTCAAATACAATTTAAAATATTTAAATTGATTCTTCCATTTTAGAGAAAACAGTGAAGATTCATTGATATTCATTGAAAGAAGTCCCTTAATTACAGTTTTTTTTATTATTTTCTGGAAAACTGTAAATCTCACATTATAGACAATTGTAAGGTATCTTTCTGTAATATTCCTCAATACAATGCAGTTTAAATCATCAAAATTGCTCAAGTTGCCAACAAATTGATAACCTCCTCTTTTTTGGAAGTTGGTTAAAAATTAGAATTAGGAGGACATCAGAATCCATTTTTTAGTTTATTTTTGATAATGGTTTTGTTCCCGTTTTAATTTTTTTTCTTAAAACGGTCAATAGCAGTATTTAGATGATTCTTTTTACCAACTTTTAATACAGGTTTAGGTTTAATTATACTCTTATTTCGAGTTATATTTTCAAAACAAAGGTACTGATTCTTTAACGTATCATAGTTATTCAATTAATTTTTGTTTGCTTAATATCCATTATTTTATTATCATTTTTAATCACATTTTTAGCAATTCTTTCCTGCAATTTTATAAAGGTCTTAGGCAGCTTCCCATAATTCAATTCCATATGTTGCTAGACTATTAAATAGTCTAAGATTGTAAGACTTTTCCTATCAAAACATTTTTTCATTTATACAAAAACAAATAGTAAATATCTCAATTTACTTACAACTTTACTTATATGAATATTCCATTTTTGGATTTGGTCCAATATTATTCCCAAAAATTTTGTCTTATCAACTCTTTTTAACAATCCATTACTGATTTTTAATTTCAAAATTAATGGGAATCGTGTCATTGTAGTTGACAAACGTTATATAATTAGATTTATTAATATTCATTGTAAGTTGATTTAATGTAAGCCATCAAGTGACCCTATCTAGAAATAGATTTATTACTTTAACATTAATAGTATTATTCCAAGATAGATCAGAAGTAAACAAGAAAGTATTGTCAGCAAATGCTGCAATATTATTAGAAAGAAAGAGTTTAATAAGTCATTTTTGTCATTGATGTAAATTGGAAATAATAGCAGGCCCAAAGTAGTTCCTTGAGGAACTCCGCATTTTAATTTTAAACTTTCACTTTTAATACCTTTAATATGATACAACTTTTTTATCTGTCAGTGTTATTGATCTAATTATGGTTTTCAGGGAGTATAGATGCCGTTGACACTTCAAACAACACATACCGGATCACATTCGAAAGGCAAGGTTTGGGAACACATTCTGTACCTGATTATGAAGTACTTTCAAACGAACCTCCAGAGACGATATCTCTGGCCAGCTTCCAGAACAAATTCCGACCCAGAAACGGCATTTCGCCGTATTCGCCCGCCATCAAGAATCCCTTTTTCAACAATATGAAGAAGAAAGACCCCCTTTTGTCTGGATCGATGTTGACCAGGTCGATACTGTTGCCGACGTCAACTGAAGGAAAGATCGGCGGTTATCCGGCGAAACTTCTAGAAAAAATGGTGCTGGTGACGAAAATTTTGAACGTGAAAAAAGCGAAGATCAAACTTTTGAGAAACATGAACTCTGAAGCAGAGAAAATGTTCTCGTTTGACGAAGACATACGGGAGGAATTTGAAAGGCGATACGCTGGGGTGCTTATTGATCTGGAGAAGTTGAATACTGATTTGCACAAGTATTTGGATGAAATGCAAGTAAGTAGAATATGAGATGTTAATATACTTTTTATATTTGTATTGAGGTCTTCTAAATGTTACTAGTGGTCGCCCAGTGGTCGAAATTCGACCCTTTTTCATGAAAATGTAAAAAGTATATTTTTATAAGAAACAGAGTTGTGAGAAATCGGAGAAGTAGATGTAATGACCAAAATTGTTCACTCATATTGATAAATCTATTGAAATAAAAAGAAAATAAAAATGTAATCAAATATCGGTATTCGAAATATATTTGACAAATGAATGACCCCCCAAATTTTTGGTTGGAACCGCTCCTGACAAAATATTCGATATAATAATTGGAAGATTGTTCTTTGCAACGTAAAAGTTTTCGTCATTTGCGGTTTCAGTCAAGTTCAGGAATATTAAAGAAAAGAAAGGACCAACAACCCTAGGAGAACTTAAATATTGAATACATTCTCTATTGTCCGATGTCTGACAATTTTTTACACAACACCTTCAGGAAGGTTGTGATAATAATATATTAATCAAATAATTAAATTCACATTAAAAAACAGAATATTTAATATGAAAGTTGCTGCAACACGTTCGAAAAATCAATACTGATCTACTACATTGACTATTTTACCACTAAACAATAACAACGCTTGCATGCCACTTCCAGAAGTACATGCTCTAAGAATATAACAGCATCTAACGCTCGATATATAATTATTCAATGTTTTAAGTTTTGGCCGTCTGGCGGCGGCGGCACTGTCAGTTATTTGGCATTGACAGTATGGACCTAAATAATGATTTTTTATTATATGTTATTTAATGAATGAACCAATATTATAAATTAATATTAGCATTCTGCACTGAAGGTCGTCATTAGCTACTAAACAAAACAAAAATAAATAAAATCGGTTGAGATACAGAGGAGAAAATGGTACCTAATCGTTTTGTCTTTGCCTATTTATATATAGATTTGTGGCATATTCTTGATTATTTTTGTGTTATTGGAAAATAACACTACAATCGAAACAAAAATCTGTATATTCAAGGAACCAAACGTTTCAATGGCTTTAACATGTGTGTGTGTGTATGTATGTTCAACAAAGAATTAAACAGACTTGAACAGAAAACAAACAACGGAATCAATCCGGAACTTCTCTTAGTAACACTACTACTCAGGACAACCACATTGTAGTTACAACTATTCCATATATACAGGGTCTCTCAGGAAGATTGAAAAGACTGGGCAACAAATTTAATGCCAAAACAGCATTCAAAACAAGAAATACACTGAAATCTATAATATCGTAAACATAACCAACAAGATTCAGAACTCAAAAAACTGCATATACAAGATTCCTTGCAAATGCAATAAAATTTATATTGGAGAAACATCGAGACCATTAAACGTACGAATTAATGAACACAGGAATTACATAAAGAAACGACAATTTGAAACATCGAAAACTTGTGAACATGCTTGGAACCTAGGCCATAAAATACAATTTGACAATTCATTTATACTTCACGAAGAACAACATAACACAAAACGAAAAAATAAAAGAGTCTGCCTTAATTCTTTTGCATGAAGACGATTGTATCGATTCTACTTCTGTAGAATTTAATCTTATCTAGTTACCAACAATTAAGGAAGAAATTATTAATGGCCATCTCCTTTTGAACAACCCAATATGGGGATAGTTCATCCACAAATCTGGAAAACTTGTTCATTATTATTAACAAAATCTCAAATTTTAGAACGCTAAAAAGTATCAATACTTCTATCAAATAAAAAAAAACAGGTATCGAAACCAAAGTATTGATACTAGTGTCATATCAGTAGTATCCTAACATCCCTAGCTGTGTAAGTAAAATTATTAAATAAGTAATGATTTTAAGTTGTTTTTCTTTCATATCTGTTTGATTACTTGAACAGTGTATATAAACATTTTATTAACACAATTATTTTTTTATTAGGCTTGGTAGGATTTAAAAATGCTAGCAGGTACATGCAAATACCAATTTATTTAGTGATATAATTACAGGAATTTTTTTTACTGATATCAACAATAAAAATAGTTGAATTCCAAGAATGCAGTATATGCAGTTATGATATTCCAACGAGCAGATTACAAATTATAATGGTAGTCTATACTGAAGTGAATATTGAATTCCAGGGACTAGCAATCATTTGTGCTAGCTCATAAAAATGTGATAAGAAAATATTAAGTTACTCTAATCTCAGTCTTTTAATTCTCCAGCTGACTAATAATTATCCTGTTATCTAGATTTTTTTACCTTTAATTTCTTTTCCTTCCATATGTACTTATGGTGTTCGCCTATAAATTGAAAGTGCGTATAAAAACGGATTTAACATATTTAATTGTCACTTTATTTCATTTAAATATAACAATATTTCAGTAAAATATAAATTGTTGTTTCTTTCAGGTGTATTGTCACGAGATCGCTCCTGAGCCGAGCGTCGCAGCGATGTTGGCGCCCTCTCTTCTCCGGGAGAAATGCAGAGAAGAAGCATCCGATATAGTAGACCGGCACAATTCCGTCATCATGTCGGATAAAGGCCCCTGCACCAACGAATCAATCTTAGATCTCATCACTGATTTGACGGCGTTGCTTCTGCAAGTCAAATGTCTGTCCGATTCTGAACAGAACGCTTATGAACTTCAAGTGTTGCAAGGCACCATGGAACACATAAAACGAAAACTGAGTCCCTCCAATCAAAAGGTGTTCCAAGCCAGCGTGGAAGTGCACATGAAGCACATAGAAGTGGGTTTGAACCAAAGCAATCAGACGAACGTTGATAAATTGTTGTTTGGGGCGTTGACGAAAATCTGATGTACATAGTGATACATATACATATATGTATATATGCTTAGTGAAATTTGAATTCTTTGTATCTTTACTTTACTACTTTATTTGAAATGGAGAAAAAATCGTGCAATATTCTTTATCGTATCTTATTTTCTTAGCAAATGAACATGATTTAAATTAAGGCTTGTACAATTTATGGAAGATTAATTTATTGTATTATATTGTACATTTTATATAGATGATATATTTGATGAGTGTATAATTCGTGATTTTTAAATGTAAGAATAGAATTTTTAATTGAAAATTGTCTGATTTTTTTCGCTACGTGGATTATCGAAACAAAGGAAGTTGAGTTATTCAACTTGTATTGAATATCAGTGATTTTGGCGAAATAAAGCGTACTAAGTCCAAATACTGAAACGTAATCGGTGGTTTAGTAGGTAGTGATGGGCAACACTTCAGATTTTGGAGTATTGACACCCCAACACATGGCGCAAATTGAGACGCGTATAGCGCGTGCGAGCCGATATGACAGGTGTGGCGCGACTCAAACATGTCACACACGTCGCGTGGTGATCTGCATATTGAGACGCAGTTCGTACCCAATTGCGTCTGAAAATGTCATACTCACGAACGAATGAGTTTGATATTTCAGTTTTGACTTCATATAATTAGTATCTTTTGTATCGTAGTATCCTTTTTGATACCCTACCGCCTGTATTAAAGTCTCATTTTGAAATTTTTCAAAAATATATATATATATATTCCCGTACAGTATTTTTAAACTCTCTCCTTGCCCTATTGTGTACCTTAGAAACAAACAAAAACATCTACAATAAATTATATTCCGAATTACGAAAACTCTACTTTTAGAATACATGCCTTAAGTATAGGCAACAACATTTACACATACTCTAATTATGGGTTGTCTTAAGCCTAACATTCAGTGAATCATTAATTGAATAGAACACAAGTCGTTTAATGTTATTGGATATATTTAAAGACAAAAGATTAGATCACAAATTCAAGGTACAAACATTTAAAAAAAAATGTTAATGTGAAAAAAACAGTTTGAGTTAAACAATGCCGAGCGAGATGGTGCACTTTTTTAGCACTCAATCTCGAGACTTCATTTCGTCTGTCACAGAGCGCAGTACCATTTAGTGAGTTGCAGCATTGCAGCACACTTTATTGAAGACACGTACGTATCTGTGTCTGCAACTTTTTTTATGTATGACGTGCAACTATTTAAAAAACGGCTTGGGCAATTTTGATGATTTAAACTGCATTATATTGAGGAACATTACAAAAAGGTCCTATATAATTGTTTATAATATGAGATTTACGGTTTTTTAGAAAATCAGAAAAAAAAAACAAATAAGGGACTAGTTTTCAGCGATTTTCAATGAATCTTCACTGTTTTCTCTAAAACTGCTCACGGTATTTGAATATTATGAATTGTATTATACAAAAATATTTTCCAACCTGATTCCGTATATTTTCCTATAACATAAAACATACCATTTTTCTGAAAATCGGAAAAATATGCACAAAAACTAAACATGGTAAATTTCAAATTTTTATCATAAATATCTAGTTTAAATGTCAAGATATGCCGTGAAAGTATTCCTGGAAGTTTTCTTGGACTTGGTTGATCTCACAACGTTTCAATAGCTCTGTATCTGCTATCGTCATTAGGTTAATGATAGGAAATTCAGATTATCTGTCTTATTTATATTATACCCTTAACCGGTCATGCGTCGCCGGTCATGGTCATTGGGTCTTATCTGGTCCAATGACGGTTATTGGCGATATTAGAAGTGTTAGGCTCAGGAGGAATAATAACAGGATAACTATAGTTAAAGCATACTATGATACCAATGGTATTGTTTTATTTTTTCTATATAGCTTATTGGTCTACCATTTTCTGAATCACCCTGTACAACTGTAATTCCACTCAACACAATATTACAATGGTCCTGATATCTTTAAAACCAACCTGTATAAGTACAAATCCTCTTTAACTAAATTTAAAAATAATTCGCAAACCTTAATACGCAAGTCCAATTAGTATTTTGTTTTATTTTTAATGTTTAATCTTATAATTGCATGAAAAATGCTTTTTCGATACGAAGAATAATGAAATAAAAAAAAACGAAACATGAAAATGATATTAATAGAACTAATAAGGTTTAAGAAAGGAAAGAAACAAATAAAAACCAAACTAAATCCTAACTAAAACATGACAAATAGAACGTTACAGGAAAAACTAAAGGAAAGAAAACATTGAAAACTAAACAAGGTTCACAACAAAAAGCCTAGAGAAAGAAAACTGGAAAAGGCAAAAAAAATAAAAAAAAGTTAACGATGATAGTGAAACCGAGTGTGAAGACGAAGATGTTGCCTGACGTGAATGATCGTTGGTATTGTTTTGTTTGCCAATCATAAGAAATTATGATCATGCGTCTATGTCCTTTATGCAGCAGATATGTCCATGAGATATGTGTAGGACTTACACAAGATATTGATGATTTCATTTGTCATGAATGTAACCAGAATTAGATTTTTAGGTTACCAGCTGACTGAAAGTAATTATTAAGGCTGATTGATGACTATAATAAGCATACAATTAAACAAAAGGTTCACAAATATCAATAATATAATATAATAAATAATTCTTGAAGTCGGTTAAAAAATAAATCGGTTTGTTAATATCACACCGTATTTTGTTTGACTAGTGTACAGTTCTTGGTCAACCAAGAGCCGGATAAGAAGGTCGTACGACTTACTCATTCCTTAGCCACGGCGAACAAGTGAAAGTACAGTAAACCGTAGAATATGCGTTTGCTCTTTAATTAATAGAAATCCACGAAAGATCCTTTGTGAAATATTAACATGAAGTGCAGAAGATGAATACCAAGTTTATGTTTAGTTTCCTGTTCTTAATAGCGATATATTTCTTTGAATATACTTACGGTAAGTGCATACAATGTCAATTTATGGGTTACGCTCTTGTGCTAACGTTCAATACTATCTACTCGAACTTATTTGCATATTGCGAGTACTATTTCTAAAAAGAAGTTCATAAATGCAATGAAAATTGATTGTTATTCATAAAACAGTAGTTTTAAGTCATCGTTTGATTATGATTATTATCGCTATTTAATTTAAGCAGTAAATGACAAGAGGAAAGTTATTATTAGTAGGCATTTGACATTTTACTTTGTGTAGGTTAAGCTAACAAATCAGTACTTAAGTACCTACTTATACAGGGTGAGTTTTTTTTGATGATCAGTATGGGGTTCTCGGAAACTAGCGGAGATAGAGCAATGGTTAAATTGGGAAAGATTTGCAGTTTTACTGACCCAATTTAATGACAGTTTCGGATTTTTGTAAAAAGTCATGGCTTACTAGATATTTTGAAAAAACCAAATTCGGTCGAATTGTATCCCGACTATGATTGTCATGTCCTCGTTTGCGTGACAGCTCTCGTTTTCGAGATATGACACAAGCTTATCTATTTTTGAATGGAAACCATAGTTGGCTATGACCTCAAAAAATCAGACATTTTTGAGCTTTTCAACGTTATAATACTCGATATAGTTATTCATAAAAATAACGGAGTTGTGGATGCTTTTCTCTCTTATTTTCACTTTTAACGTAGGTAGCCATGAAATAGATTGATTTATTAATAACTATTCCAAAAAACATTGAACGATTTTTTTATTAGGTATATCAGATATAACGAAAAAACTAAATAAGTAGGTACTTACTAAAAACTTAAGGAACTAAAGTACATAATAATGGTTACAATTTATGTTCGAAAAGTTCACCATTGTTATTTAGACAAAAAATTTTTTTTTTAAGATTGACATTACCGCTTTCCTCACAGACCGGCTATCAATTTCTTCAACTGCTTGTAATATCGCCTCCCTTAGGTCACCAACTGTCTCATACTTTCTTTTGTATACTTTGTTTTTTTAGCGCACCCCATAAATAGAAATCTATAACTGCCAAATGGGGAGACCGGGGTGGCCATTCGCGTGGGCCATTTCTTCCTATCCAAGAGTTTGGATAGATATTATCTAAGTGTTGTCTTACTAATAACGAGTTATGAGCAGGTGCTCCATCATGTTGGAACCACTCAATTTCTAAACAAGTTCTCAAATTCAAATTATGCAACATGTATTGAAAAGTGTATTTCAAGAAATGCAAATAGGGCTCCCTAGTAAGTGATTCGTCATAGATAAAAGGCCCCAGAATAGTAGACCCTATGATACCACACCAAACATTAAAACCAAATTTTATCTGGGGTCCTCTTTGTTCTACATGGAAAGGGTTTTCTTTAGCCCAGATATGTTCATTGTGTCTATTGAACATACCGCAGTTAGTAAATCTAGTTTCATCGGACCATAACACCTTTAATGGAAACTGTGGATTGTCAAGGCACATGTCTCTAAACCATGTACAAAACAAAATACGTCGATGTTCGTCACCAGCATGCAAAGTTTGAGAAACTGAAAGTTTGTACGGGTGGAACTTGTGCGCTTTCAGTACCTTAACTACAGTTCGTTGAGATGTGCCAGCTTCTGCCGCAATCTCACGAGTTGATGTAGATGGATTTTGATTTACCATTGCCAAAACATTTATTTGTGCTGCTTCGTTAATTTGATTACGTTCCTTTGGTGGTTTAGTAAAAGATCCATATCTGCGTAAACTATCGTAAAGCCTCTTAAATGTACATAGAGCAGGTTGACGACGATTAAAATATCTATGAAAGTATTCCTCAGCTGCACGAACTTAATTTTTATGGCATATGATATAACATGCCACCATATTCAGTTTTTCTTCGTTAGAATATTCCACTTTATCATGAAAACTTGTCAATATCGACTGTCAGTTCAGCACTACTAATGGAATTACTCTCAAATGAGGAAACGTCAAAGTGAAAACAATCTTTTTCATGGCTACCTACGTTAAAAGTGAAAATAAGAGAGAAAAACATCCATAACTCCGTTATTTTTATGAATAACTATATCGAGTATTATATCGTTGAAAAGCTCTAAAAATGTCCGATTTTTTGAGGTGATAGCCAATTATGGTTTCCATTCAAAAAAAGATAAGTTTGTGTCATATCTCGAAAATGAGAGCTGTCATGCAAACGAGGACATGCCAATCATATTCGGGATACAATTTCCTTCAATTTTGATATTTACATTTTTTTTATAAAATCAAAAACAAAGGAGCTAGAGGGATTTGACTAAATCGACAGAATTTCGTTTTTTCAAAATATCTAGTAAGCTACGAAAAATCCGAAAGTGTCATTAAATTGAGCCAGTAAAACTGCAAATCTTTCCCAGTTTAACCATTGCTCCATCTCCGCTAGTTTCCGAGATCCCCATACTGAACATAAATATATATATATATATATATATATATATATATATATATATATATATATATATATATATATATATATATATATAAGTTGGCTGGTACATTGGTGAGCGGTATGTGCGTGTTCCTGGTGTACTTGGCCTTAAGTTGTTTCTTACCGTGGGTTCGTTTGTTTAATAAAGAATTGGAATTCACCACAATATTTTAGGAATTGCTTAAACAGTGTGTTTAAACAATCCTACTGATTGCGCCAATTTTTTGATTAACACTTTTGAAATTAACTTAAAAAAATATTTTATTCAAATGGACAGAGTTTAGTCTTACACTACATTACTTACAAAATGATCTCCCAAGAGACCGTTATTATTTAGTATTTATACAGTTCAAGACGTGATAAAATCTGCAATTTAAGGTCTACAGGATTATACTGAGAATTGTCATATCGTTAATGTAATATGATACTGGGAAGTAATAAATGTTACGCTTCTCACGGATACTTGCTGAGTAAGCAACACGTGTGTGCATGAATTGTGATATAACATATATATAAATTTTCAGCTCTACAAAGATGCTTCGTATGCAGATCCAGAGGTGAATTAGGAAGCTGTAAAGATCCGTTTGTAGTAAATGTTACTCTGGTGGAAAGTAAACAAGAAATTGGTGTGGAGACCATACCATGTGCCTCCGGGTGGTGTGGAAAAATAGTTGAAACTGAAGACCTTGCTAAAGAAGGTAAAGTTTAGGGTAAATTCGGGATATATGCTAAACTTTTTTATTTTACTCCTTCCTACCTTCTAATCCCGCAAAAAACGCTTATGATTTTCTGTATGCACTAATAGTGGTCATTTTTTTAATCACCTTGTATTGCTTTTTATATACTAGTCAATAAATAAACGATAGATTTTTAGTTGTAAATAAAACTGCTTGGTTTTTATTAATATTATTTAAAGAAAGTCCGTTCCTATTTGGTAATTTTTTTATTGGCATAGACTTTTGAACAAGTAAGTTGACTGTCACTATGAACCAGTTTGCTTTGAAGCAGGCTATGAGGTACTGTTTACCCTTTTTACGTTAAGTTATATGGTGAACGGATCTAATTCTTTTAGTAACTAGCACTTTTCATTCTTTGTCCATTGAACCCCAGTCTCGTCCACCTTCAAAAATTTGGCTTATCCAAAACATCATGTTCATACACAACTTTTGTTAAGTATATACAAATCATAAAAACTAATGATTTCTTCCCTGTTTAGATCCAGTGAGCATGAGACAGAGATCTTCATCGAGTTCAATAAAATAAAATAACATTCCTTTCCAAACCTTCTGTTTTAATTCAATTGTGGACTATTTTCCTAAAAAGTTACAGACGATTATCCGAAAACATTTGAGGGCACATATCCTTTTTCACAGGATAGATGCTTTTAGAAAAATATATGGAAGGTATTGTTTTTTTCCAGAAATGTATGAATAATAGTCTTCACACCCCACTGCTTAAGTAAAAATAATATGTACTTCTAAAATCTAAAGTTATAAAAGCCCAAAAATCATCAACAAAGGAAAATCAAAGAGGTGGGATGCATTCTATTGTTCAGATGTCTTACATTTCAACAAAACCCCGTTAGGGCGTATATCTCGGACTTACCCTATAATTCACTTTGTAATTTTTGTCATTTCATGTACCTATCCTCACTTGAGTAATTATTTTTTTGTCAAACATATGTCCTAAACGTTTCAGAGTATGGAATCGCCACTCAAAGGATTTGTCTCCAAAGAGGACCGTCTGACAGCGAAGACAGGTGTGCTTACACGAAATGGAATTACAGAAGGGTGCTTATGTGTTTTTGTCGGGGTGACTTATGTAATTCCTCAACAAAAGCAACAATTAATGTGTCTTTAATAATTTCAGTGACTAGTCTCACTGTTTTTAAATATTTTTTGTAAATAAACTGTGTTTAGTTTTTTATTCATTTATTTAACGTGCAAAAAGACCTTTTACAATATTAAAATACATTAGTATGTTTAATCTTAACACAAATATACAAATCACGCCATTACGGAAATAAATGAATATATCAGTCACAAAAAACTATAATTATAATTATTATAGTTTAAAAAACTACAAAAACATGCTTTAATAGCAAATCGAACTAAAAAGTAGAAAATAAAATTGGGTGTTGCCCTAGACTGTGAGGTTTGATTGCCTATCAGTTCTCAATTTTACTAACAAATATGGCTATCTTTATTTTTTCTTGGGAATAACACCACAATTGAAATAAAAAGCTGTATATTGAAAGAAATTTGCAAACGTTTCAAGGTCGTTTCTGACTTCGTTGTCAATGGCTTTAAAATATATATTGAAAATGTAAATTACAAATTGAAAGTTTGATTTATGACATTTAAGTTGATATAAATCCGCCCCTGATTTCCCCTAGGTTTTTTATTTCTGATTTTTCCTTTTTCTCATTAAACATATATTGAGTTTGAATGTTTTGCGGTGGGGAGAGGGGTCGATCTCCACCATTAAGAAATTCGCCCCTGTTTTGAAAACTCTACCATAATCTGCTATATTTAATTTAGGTTACAAGACAAACACAAGATACGTAAATGCAATATGGAAAATAAATTAAAGTTGATTTGATCATAACTCACTTCTTTCTATAGATTATTTAAAAATATACTGGAAATTTTTTTCCCTAATTTGCTTTGAAATAAACAAAATATCTCTTTTTAGCAGAAATGGGGTCTTTGAGAGTCCCTAAACAGGGGTTCAAAAGTTAGATATAGGAGTTGCAAGATAAATAAAACAAATTTACAAAGTTTTATTAAATTGATAAAAAAATATGTACATATTGACATCGATTTAGTTACTATACCAAAATTAAAGTTCAATTATTATAATTATAGTAAATGAATTTAAGCTAGCAGAGTAAAAAAATAAAAAATATATATAAAAATTTGTTTTATATTATGCAAAATAAATAAAATTGGCATTTAACAATTGTTTCATAAAAATACTCACAGCCAAAAGAGTTTTAAGATTTGGCCATCTGTTTATTCATTTATATCTTATCGGGAATGGTGAGTTGAATCTGATAGAACGTATGTAATTTTCGGATAGACCTTGTTGTTTCCTTAGTTTTTGATTATTATAGAGCAGCTTGTCGTGTGGTATATGACCGAAGAAAAGTTCTCTGCTGAACAGATAATTTGCTATGCGCTTAGCTTCAGGTCCTGTTATCAAGTGTGGATCATACGATTCTAGAACAAGAAGATTTTAGATTATTTAAATATATAACAATTACATTATGTTTCGCAGTTAATCACATTGTCGTGGTTCAAAATTATGAAGATGGGTTATATGACAAGAAAAGTAATACAAGAATACAAAAAATGGGATCTAGAAGTAAATGCAGATAAAACCGAATTTTTATGTATTGGAGGACGACAAAGAGAACTAGAATTAGAATATGTAACTGAAAATCACCAAAGACATTTAAGATTTATGAATGAAAATCTCACAAGACATTGATGCTGCAGAAGAAGGGGAAGAAAGATTATATCGCTATTAAATAAAATTTTGTTTTAGTTTAAAAAATTGTGTAAATTGTATTATTATGCCAGTTTCATTACCCAATTTGGACTATCCAAATTATGATTTGTACATTATTGGACATCAATATTTCACAAAACAATTGTCATAAGTTTTGGTGGATTACAGGGTATTTAAGAAATACGTAACATGTGATTTTGGAATAAATCTTTTTTTTATTACAATGACGAAAACATAAGAAGATGTTATTGCACAATTAATATCTCGTTAAAGTAAAAATTTCTTTGGTGTGCTTCATATAATAAACAGTGTGAGCCATAAATATAGCTAAAGAAGGCATATATATTTTTTCCTAAAAATGAGTCACCTTGTACGAACCATTCGTGCTGCAATTTTAATAAGATATTAGACAGATATCTTATCTGTCTCTTTATACTCAACGGGATGTTAAACTGTTTGCAAGAACTATACCTATTGATAAAATGTATTTTTTATACTACCCCGTAGTTTTAAATTCTCTCCGTCAACTTTGTAGTTTATTACATTTTTACGTTAACAAATGTTCAGTGTTTTACTGAACAGAATATTATTAAAATTGTATGACTAGTTTTCGAGATAAAGGATGTTAAACATCGCAAATGTCTTATTTTTATTATCAGATTTCTCATAATAGATGTGTTTTATTTCCGTATATTGCAGGAAAGGTAATTTTCGCATTATTTGACAAAAATATGGGATAAAACAGTTACCATTAATTATACTTTATTACAGGGTGTTTCCAATATATGTAACTTGTTTTTTTTCAGAAACAAATTTTTTTATTACAACGATGAATATATAAGATGTAATCGCACAATTAATAAGATATGTGTTCTTGGACATATTCATATATTATACAGTGTAAGTCGTAAATATAGCTATAGTGGGGATATACCATTTTTTACCATTAATGAGTAACCCTGTATAAACTACAATACGTTAATTTGTACAATTTTTGCAAACTTGTAGAATTTAGTGTGGTGAGTCGTAGATTTGTATAATTTAATACAAAAATTCTAGGACGCATGGTTTATACAGGGTTACTTATTAATGGAAAAAAATAATAGATGCCCACTTTAGCAATTTTACAACTCACACTGTATAATGTATGAACACATCCAAAAATTATTCTCTTTAACATTATATTAACTGAGCAATTAGATCTTCTTATGTATTCATTGTTATAATAGAAATTAGTTTTCTAAAAAAAAACATGTTACGTATATAGGAAACACCCTGTAATATAAAATAATTAATAGTAATTTTTGTGCAATATTTATGTCAAACAATGCGCAAACCACGTTTTCTGCAATAAACGGAAATAAAACACATCTATTATGAGAAATCTGATAAGAAAAAGCAGACATTTCCGATGTTTAACACCCTATATCTTGAAAACTAGTAATACAATTTTGATAATATTCTGCTCAGTAAAACACTGAACATTTGTTAACGTAAAAATGTAGTAACATACAAAGTTAACGAGGAGAATTTAAAACTACGGGGTAGTACAAAAAAATACATTTTTTCAATATGTATAGTCTTTGCAATCAGTTTAACATCCCGTTGAGTATAAAGTGACGCATAATATATATATTTAATATGTTATTAAAATTGCAGCACGAATGGTTCGTACAGGGTGACTCATTAATAGGAAAAAATAATATATGCCTTCTCTAGCTGTATTTATGGCTCACCCCGTATATTATATGAAGCACACCCAAGAAATTATTACTCTAACGAGATATCAATTGTGCCATAACATCTTCTTATGTTTTCGACGTTGTAATAAAAAAAGATTTTTTCCAAAATCACATGTTACGTATTTCTTAAATACCCTGTAATCCACCAAAACTTATGGCAATTGTTTTGTGAAATATTTATGTCCAATAATGTACAAATCACAATGTCTCCACTAACCGGAAATAAAGCACGTCTATCATTGGAAATCCGATATCAAAAAAGCGGCATTTTCGATATTTAACATTCTGTATATCGAAAACTACTCATAGAATATATTTGAGCCCATGGACTCTTTTTGTTAGGACATTAACCCCTACAACATACCAAAATTTCAAACAATTTGACGGAGGTCCATTTTTCCATAAGAAAGGTGCCTAGTCCTTTGTTTTCATATCAAATGCCTTTGTTAATTTTTCCTCAGACTGTTAATTTTTTCTTTGTAATACCATAAAGCTTAGAAAAATGATAGATGAAGATGGATAAAGCTGGCAATGAATTATTCAAAGTATTGATATAAAAGAATTATAGAAATTAAATTATTTTGCAAAAACAATTAAAGTTAAATATTGCTTACCTAAAAGACTTACCTATGGAATTAGTTTCAATCGAATTAGCATAATTCCTATCAGGACTAACGTAGGGTTGAAAATATTCCAGTTGTGGTGGAAAAAGTATGTCGAGATTGGTTTCAGTCCACAATTCAAAATGCTCTTGTGGTGAAAGATGATCGAAACTTCGTTGTTGTCGTTTAAGCTGAGTCCCTTTTGGCACCCTTGAGTTTGCACAAATTCCCATTGGCGATAAAGTTAATGATATCAGTAGAATGAAAATCTTCGACGTCAAAATCTGTGGAGACAAGAAGAAATTTGAGAACTTTTGAATGTGATTAAGTTCATGCTGAGTATAACGTTCTTTAAACAACATACTTCTAACACAAATTTGGACAAGTTATTTATATTGAATTTAAATAATTAAAACAAGTGTTCTTCGAAAACTGAAGCACTACTTTCGGATTGTTGCCAACAATTTATATTTACATCAAAATGTTAAGTTTTATATTTATTTTATTAAATTAAATTAAGAAATAACAACAACCCGTTTGGAATCCTTCCCCTAAAACTGAATCTTAATATGAATACGGCTCCTTCAATTTGGAAATCATTTAGTCTAGGAAAACTAAAAAATCAACCTGCTCAAAGCCTACGTTGTCATAGATAAAAGGCCACAGAATAGTAGACCCTATCATGCCACACCAAACATTAAAACCAAATTTTAACTGGGGTCGTCTTTGTTCTACATGGAAAGGGTTTTCTTTAGCACAGATATGCTTATTGTGTCTATTGAACATACCGCAGTTAGTAAATCTAGTTTCATCTGACCATAACACCTTTGGAAACTGTGGGTTGTCAAGGCACATGTCTCTAAACCATGTACAAAACAAAATACGTCGATGTTCGTAAGCAGCATGCAAAGTTTGAGAAACTGAAAGTTTGTACGGGTAGAACTTGTGCGCTTTCAGTACCTTAACTACAGTTCGTTGAGATGTGCCAGCTTCTGTCGCAATCTCACAAGTTGTGTAGATGAATTTTGATATACCATTGCCCAAAGATTTATTTGTGCCTCTTCGTTAATTTGATTACGTTCCTTTGGTGGTTTAGTAAAAGATCCATATCTGCGTAAACTATCGTAAAGCCTCTTAAATGTACATAGAGCAGGTTGACGACGATTCAAATATCTATGGAAGTATTCCTCAGCTGCGCGAACTGAATTTTTATGGCATATGATATAACATTCCACCATATTTAGTTTCTCTTCGTTAGAATATTCCATTTTACCACCAAAACTTGTCAATATCGACTGTCAGTTCAGCACTACTAATGGAATTACTCTCAAATGAGGAAACATCAAAGTGAAAACAATCTTTTTCATGGCTACCTACGTTAAAAGTGAAAATAAGAGAGAAAAGCATCCATAACTCCGTTATTTTTATGAATAACTATATCTAGTATTATATCGTTGAAAAGCTCTAAAAATGTCCGATTTTTTGAGGTCATAGCCAACTATGGTTTGTATAAGTGTCATTAAATTTGGCCAGTAAAACTGCAAATCTTTCCCAATTTAACCATTGCTCTATCTCCGCTAGTTTCCGAGATCCCCATACTGATCATAAAAAAAAACTCACCCTGTATATTTAATTCAATGGTGATACCTTTCTACAGTCGTGTGAACATTTTATTTATCAGCTTAATTGAAACCGTGAAATCATCTCTTCTCCTTGAACCACTTCATAATTGAACATTTGATTAATTTCCTGTATTGGTAAATTTGCGGTAATCCGAAGTAATTTATTTGTTCCATACGAGATTTATACGGTGATGAATGGTATCTAAATGTTAAAGTTGACAGTTTACCTTGCACCTTCGAAAAGTTACCACAGATGATCTATTTATGGTTTAAATTTATTAGATTGAAAGGAAATGTTTCGTAAATCTCACAGTTCGTCGGAATTTAATCGTAGATCACGTCTTCGGTTGCTTCGTGATCAACAAGATCTTATTTTGCTTACTTAACGGTATAATTCAGAGGAAACAAAGGAGATCTTGACATGTTGTTCAACTAACATCAACGTGGAAATTAATGAGATAATTCATAACCGTAACTAAAATGTTATTAGTTTAAATGTGTGCTTGAACAAAGGAATGAACAATATTTTGTTTTAAGCCATTACCAATTTCTTTGTACTTGCATTATACAATACTTGGCCATAACAATAATCGATATATAAATATAAGCAAAACAGGTTAGTACCTTTTACTTCTTTGGTATTCACGAGCTTTATTGTTATTAATTAAAAATTAAAAAAAAGTATTATTAATGGCTAACGGTTAAAAGTGAAAATAAGATAGAAAAGCATCCATAACTCCATTATTTTATGAATAACTATATCGAGAATTATATCGTTGAAAAGCTCTAAAATTGTCCGATTTTTTGAAGTCATAGCCAACTATGGTTTCCATTCAAAAAAAGATTAGTTTGTGTCATATTTCGAAAACGAGAGCTGTCACGCAAACGAGGATATGACAATCATATTCGGGATACAATTTCCTTCAATTTTGAGATTTACACTTTCCTTATAAAATCAAAAACAAAGGAGCTAGAGGGATTTGACTAAATCGAAAGAATTTCGTTTTTTCAAAATATCTAGTAAGCCATGACTTTTTACAAAAATCCAAAAGTGTCATTAAATTGGGCCAGTAAAACTGCAAATCTTTCCCAATTTAACCATTGCTCTATCTCTGCTAGTTTCCGAGATCCGCATACTGATCATCAAAACAAAACTCATCCTTTATATCGAGGTGGCCATGGCGGCACTTAAGGTAAATCTGATTCAATGGGGCGGCAATATTCACACTGACGCAATAAAATAATTCAAATATAATGTAAAAAATTACTGCACCATAAATATTTTTAATTTTATCAAACATTAAAATCAACGAATGGATTCAAACCGTATTGGCAAACTATTGGTTATTCACAATAGAGATATGAGTCATTTACTGGCCCAAAAAAATAATTTCACCTAATTTAACCATTCAAACTTGAAGTCTCATTTATTACTCTACTTCTTTAGAAACCCACCTAAAGTTAATTACGCTTCATTTAACTCCTGCATGAGAACTATTCAGAAAATATGTAATTATTTTCTTCCCAACAATTATTCAGATTGATTAAGCAATTGATAATTCCGCCGTCGTGAATTATACTTAACGACTGTGCGATTCTGTTCAAAATCATCTTATCAGAGTAGAAGAATCTCACCAAGAAAGAACGTACACAATTATTTTATAATTGCATATGATTTATATTCGCTAGCAGAAAGCGAAAAAGCTGCAGTCATTGAGGACAATAACAACTAGTTTATGAACAATTCAAAATTGCTGTTAGTACTCGACAGTTTTAGTTTATACAAAAAGTTCAGTATAAAAGTATTTGTCATTTTATATGTGTTCTTTGATTTTTCGGTTTAACCGATTTGGATACTTTAAACTATAGTACCTGGGTGACCGAGCTTCACTCGTAAATTCAAGGTTTTGTGATAAACGTACATATATCCAAATAATCGGACATTTGCTATGTAAAGTAATTTGAACTCCCTAACGTTATACCTTTTTCTTACATTTCTTGTTTACATGGTGTTACTACAATTCAACTAGCCCCTATATTTCAACCACCCTATCTATGCATTTTTTTAATCACACTACAATTCCACTCGATTCCATATTCCCACAACCCTGTATATGCGTCCGCTTTTGGCCATTCTACAAACACTTTTGTTTCCAAATTCATTTATATTCTAACATTTTTCTAAACAGTTTGTATAACTATATATCCGCTCCACCCTATATATGCAACTTTTTACAGGCTACCTAATGTAACATATTTTAAATCACACTGTATAACTATAATTTCATACCACCATATGTTTTAGCTACCCTGTATATGCATTTGTTTATGGCCACCTATTGTAATTTTTTTTAACCACCATGTATAATTATAATTCCAGTACATCCTATATTGCAACCACCCTGTAAATGCAAATGCTAATAAGCTACCCTATAGGTAAAACATTCTATTAAGAATTTTTAGCGACCTGCATAACAATACTTTTACTCTGCCCTGTATGTCAGCTATCATTAATTTCTAACTGCTTATGGGGTACCCTACACAATTATTTTTTTCTTGCTTTTTCTAGCCATACTATAATTCCATTTGACGCTATATTTTAACCATCCTGCATAGCAACTCTTATGGACCATCTAACATATTTTGTTAGACCTTGTATAATTATAATTTTACACCACGAATTCATATTATATGCATCAAATTAACATGCGAAATCATGAGATCTTACTCATCCAAAAATTGCCTACCGTGCCAATTTTTTCACCTTGAAAACTTGAAATGTCTAGCTATAAAAATGTAATGCTAGGAAAATATGAGGGAGGCATAAAATAGTTGCATGTTCGGAACATACAAACACACTTTTTATTGCAAGAATGTTTAAAAAAAGTTTCACTCTCAAATAGGTCACCAAATCACCTTGTATTAAAAGAATGTTTACAACAGGAATCACTCTTCGTAGGTTACCAAATCACCCTGTTTTGAACGCCTTGAAATTACAAAGTCGCCGCTTTGATTGTCACAAACTGTCAATAAATTTTTTAATAATTTAATCTCAGTAAAACGATTTTTCCCAAAGATGAGACCCTCACCAATCGATTTCTATCCATCGAAACTTCCAAATGGGAATGTGCAATCGAAATCGTTAGAGCCGTTTTCCAGAACTCAATTACATATATACAAACATTGCTCGTATTATAGTATTAGATTCTGTTGAGGCAGATCATGAATTTTTTTAGAAATTGTTACTTAATCTGTCATTAATAATATCCAAAATTAAATGTATTTCAGTTTATACCGTGTCCCAAATAGCTTTTCTATAGAGGAATCTTGGCCCCTATTGTACCTACAGTAAAGGCCGAATGGGGGAAGTTTTAGAGGAGACTTAGTGCATTCGATATCTACCTTCAGATTTACAATCGGTCAATTTGGTTTTGGAAATAATCGGCAAAATCCGATCGTCTGTTCTTATTCCGTAAACCGCCTAAAATGTCATTTTTCTTATGGCGTCATATCGGATTTTTCAATTTATGGAAAAAGTATAAAATTTCCAATCCAGTGATATCTCACAAGTACCTACATAAAAAGAATTTCATTGAAATACCATAATTTATAAAGATAGGTCTTAATTTTTCTAAGGAGGCCATGACTTGTTTGTCGCAAAATAACTTTAATGAGTTGTAGTTAAAGAAAAATGGTGCTATAAGTCTATTTCATGAAAAAATGTATAGGTTTTTAATTGGTACCCAGTTAATAAACGTTTCTCTTCGTGAGGGTTTCAATAGCCCAACTGAGTATTGTGCTTATTAAAACTCAATAATTCGTAAACCTACTCTCATCGTACTACGAGACATAATTTAACAAAATCGAAATTTTCATTACACTTCCTAGTATACCACTCACAGAAGCGCAGTCGTCTTGAAAAATTAGTTTCCTTAAGTACTTGAACCATTATGAGTTTGTGTGGATGGTACTTATTCTTTCTTAACACTGTATCGTTCATTTTGACACCCGAAATTCCCTTTCAACAGCTCATAGCGATGAATAGGGTTTTCGTTGACAGAACTTGTTTAGTAAGTAGATTAAAATCATACTGAAATTGAAAATCGTCGGTATTCCCTATTCAAAAATTTGACATGTTAGCGCTGGACTTAAAATCACACAGGAAAACCCTCACGTTTGATATGGGGTTATTGGTAATTTAATCTAACTTACGGGAGACATAGAATTTTGCATACATTTATAAATAGTATTAAAGGAAATACACTTGCTAAGTTGTACGAAAAACAGTCACCAATTGTCAAAAATGTGTTGATGTAAATGGACGCCAATTTGCAATTCAGGATATTAATATCTTATTACGAAGCAGTTAATCAATTATAAAAATGTTACATTACTCGCGTGAATGGGGCTATGACTTATTAACTCTGACTTTTTAAAGAAGTCGTTATTTAGGTTCATATTCTCTTAAAAATACGTTTAATATAAAACTATTATTGTTTTTTGCGACAAATAAATCATGGCCTCCTTCTTTACGTTCATGTTCTATTGAAAATTCAATGCGTTAATACATTACTTTCTCATTCATATTAATGTTATTTTGCGACAAATAAATAAACTCATGGCCTACTGAGAAAAATTAAAGCCTAAATTTACGAAGTGTGATATTTCGATGACACTCAAATCTTCTATGCACTTGTGGTATATTACCTACTAGACTGGATGTTTTAAGCTCTTTCCAAAAATTGAAATACTCAATATGGCGGCCACAGGAAAAATAAAAGTTGAGGCAGTTTGTGGGATAACAAACTCTGATTGAGACAGGTATTCATTTTGAACGTTTTTCAATAAAGTGCGTGGGTATATCTAAAAAAAAATGTTTCCGATTTTTAAGAATTATTTTTCCCTGGGTAGTCTTAAACTGGTCCACTCGTGGGTTTCGATTTGATGTTGAATTTTGTTACACTTACCTATATTTTTTTGTTATATAGGTAGTGCTATGTGTCAAATAGTTATATTTTTGTTAAAAATCATTTTTAAAGATTTAGCGTAATATAATCATTCAATGTATTTCTATTGTGCGATATCACTCGCCTAAAACTATGCTTTACAGTTTCAGCTGGTCCGCAAACTTCCTTTTAAAGGAAGGAAGCGTATTGTTTATTGTTCATAAAATACTTTTGTTGGATAATTACTTAGTGATTGCGTTGGATTTTCTCGATTGCAGTATCTGGATCATCAAGCCGCAAAGTGCGAATTTCTCCGTGTTTCTGTTACGGTTCCAATATTCACATTGTGAATCAGGTTTGTTAGAAACTGTTAAATAAACATCATATGCTTTCGATTTTTTTTTATAAAAGGTCTATTAATTTTATCCGTATATAATGACTTGTTTTGGTTTTGCTGATATAAGTGGTTTTATTATTGTTGAATTGTGTTGAACAATGCCTTGACGTTTCGTCTAAATCCTATTTGGCATTTTCAAAAGATAGTATCTAACTATAAGCATGTGCATGTGTTTGTGTCTGTATGTGTATTTGCATTAGGTAATTACCGAGTATTCATCCGTGATAATTGATCAACGTTTTGTCACAGTGAAATCTGCCCTCATCAGGACTGTTCGCAGTGTTCTAGTATTCCAACAGAATTATTTCCAGAACAGTTTTGATACTTTTCGGTAGATATAGTACCCATTCGGGCAAAATGTCTGTTTCCCCGTCTTTTGGTCATTGATTTTGTTTAGATAATATGATTAAGCACATAATACGGCAATAATCACAGTGTAGATTTTTAGTAATGCAGTCCTATTATAGACCAAAAAGTTGGTGATATTTTTGGGAAGGCTTTCATACAAACGTGTATGACATCAACGGCTGTAAACGATTTGAAGGGTGTTTCAGTAGCTGAGAGATCACCGTTCACTGAAACCACACTTTTAGATTTTACAGTACCAGTTAATGAATTTACTTCTGAAACAAAGCCTTCGATTAGTTTTACGACCGTGCAAGCAGAATAAAGTGTCTACTTTGCATTAAAAGTCCTCAAGGTGTCAATCTATTACTGCAACTACGCTGATCTCGGACAGATTTATGTATCTCAGTGGTGTGTACCTGTAGGCTGTCGGTTTTAAGACGGCATTTGATTCAGTTCCAGAAACATCTAAGCAAAGTCTCATTTCCAATGACTGTTACTACATCTGTCAAGTCATTTGTCAGGTTTGTCAAGCTGTCAGGGACGGATGTTCTTGGCTGGATAATTAAATAATAGGCAAAAAGGTAATTTATAAGCTGGGGCGTATTCAGGATTGTCATTTGTGGGGGGGGGGGTTGATCTCGTTTGGGGGGAGCTTGACGTCACTTAGGGTTCATTTTAGCAGAACAAACAGTACTTCTCGCACATTGAGGAAAGGAAAAAAGCTATTATTACTTCCTTTTCATATAAAGGAGAATAGGGAGAGACAAAGCTTAAAAGGAATAAGAATACATACCTAGTTTAAAGAATTAATAAAACAGTTAGGAAATCAAAATAAATATAGCACACAAATTTCTGGTGCATGCGCCATATATAAAAACATAATATGAAGGTAACCTCCCATTTTTGTATATCAAAGCACAACGAAATCCTCCTTCGCACATTGGAAATTGAAAACATTATACAAATTTAAAGAATCAAGGGATAGAGCAGTTTCATTAAACCATGGGGAGACAAACTCAACCAACCAGACCAACCAATAAAATCTTGTTGATGTGAGATGTTTGTGTAGACAGCAATATCTCTGTATTGCACCATATTAATCTAACTGCGATGTGATCCATGATAAGGATGAAAACAGATGCAACTTTAAACATTTTAACTATCGTAGAGGAGTATGAAAACAACTACCATCAATTAGTTACCCTTCCCATTTTAGAGGAACTCCATGATACCAAATTATTATATTAAAATTGATATCCAAGATTTTGTTACATAGTTAAAAGTGAAAGTGAATTGAAAGATCTAAAGAAAAATCGGAAAAAACAGGAGTTAAAGAAAAGAGAGTGACGAAAACAATAACGTCCTGATCATAATGAAGAAAAAACAGCGACAATCATGTTTAATATACTCCGTGTTTGTACTGTAATGGTAGTTACTTCAATTCAAGTGATTGAGTCGCTCATTCTGTATACCTCAAACGGGTTATTGCAGCTGTGTCGCAATAAAGACTGAGGATGGTCTAGCTCTCAGGCAGACCATACATCATTTGAATACAATTCAAAAGTTTATACAATGACTTGTTTGTAAAAAACTGATTACCCAAGGTAAATAAAATAGGACAGTTTTTATACAAAATTGTTGTCATTTTCCTTCTTATTTTGCTATATATAGCTTTACTAAGTTTTTCTACACTGTGTATGCTCTTCAAAAAATCAGCAGCACTTTCAAATATCGTGTGACGACCCACCACTGAAAAATGCCAAAATTATATCCAATAATAAAATTTCTTGAAATTTAAACCAATGTTGCCTTGAAATGTTATGAAATATCAACAAATTTATTGAATGTGCCGCCCCCATATTTGAATCACCATTGCTGACGTAACTTTTTATCATAAATGCTGAAAATGAGTAATTATTTAAAATTTAGTTATCATTAATAAAAAGTTGTGTTATACGGATTTTAAGTAGAAGGTAACAATACATACTTGAATTTTAAATGTAGGTTATTGTAATCCTCTGTTGAGGACTCATATCAATTATTAGGCATATACTATAGATTTCGGAAATATGTACGGGCACTCTTTAAATAAAAAGTAGTAGGTATGTGAGTATTTAATTTGAGCAATTTACGTTTGATGAGTAAATGAGAATCTATTTACCAAGAATTCATGCAGACATCTGGTACATGTAACTCTCTACTTGTACTATATGAGTACATTTCAATATATGCATTACATAATAACAATTATATTAACAGAAATATGCAAGGTAATTGAGGTAATGGAAACGACCAAATAAGGAAGAATATTTTGTACGTATAACAGCATTGGTTTGGTGCATTACTTTTGGTCGTTTCTAAAATCAAAATCATTTGGTGTTTAGAACGGCCTCTCAGTTCCTTGTTTAAATAATTGGTTCGATTTTCAGAAACTTCAAAATAGCACAAAAATAATCGCACAAAGAATTGTTAATAGTATGCATGAATTTCCAAATAAGATAATTTTATTGGAACAATTTGGACATATCATTAGTTTAATAATAGTCAAGTTATCATGTATGTTCTCTAAATTTAATAATAAAATATCACTTAAGTGATGTTTGTTTAAAATGTATAATTAGAAGTTTTTTGGTATGTCTAAAGTCTCACCATTTCCACCAGTTCTGATATTCTGAGACAAAAAGTTCTCAAATTGCTTTAAGTTCTAAATAACAACATTTTATTTCAACCATTTAGGCATATCATTACTTTAACAATAGATAATTTATTATATACTCTATATTTAGTAAGTAAATATTAGGCAAATATTTGTTTAAAGGATATAATTAATGTAATAAGAAGTTTTTTAGAAGGTGCTTGAATTCTTTTATCATTTATAATAGCAGAAATATTGGTAATTTCGTACAATCGGTTTATAATGCTGTTTGACATTAAAAGTTTGACGATAACACTGTGTAACTAAGAGAGTTTACTGCTAACTTGATATATACAGGATAGCACTAAAAAATTCTAAAAATCATGTTTCACAACAAGCTTGTTTCAAATGGAAGATTTTGAAACAGTTATATTCAGAATTTCATGTGACGCTCCTAGGTACAATTTTGTTATAAAATAATTATGAGATATTTAGGTATTTACCAAAAATTTTATGATTTTCTCTTACAAACACCCTGTTTATATCGTATTAAAAATAATACCTGGCAATTATTCCCTCGAAATTTAAATTTAAACATTTATGAATATAGGGTACGTGACATTTCGTTGATGTTTTTGATTTCTTTAATATGCAATGCTACTATCCAAAATAATCACTGTTATTATATTTATTTATATACTACATACAACATAGTCGCAATTATGTTGGTTTCCCTAATTAAAGAATCGTAAAAATATATTTGCATTATTATTGTAAATTCAATAATAATAATGGCTTCTGCCGATCCATGGCATACTTGAAATAGAGGTTTATTTCTGCTTGTTGAGTTAAAATTTATTGATACATTGATATACTCTCACTTTGTTCTCAATGATTTCAACGTCACCCATAATAATGTCTTTTTAACCTTCAAAATATATCACTACTATAAATTATATTGTAAAATAATATAAATACTCGGAATAAGAATATTATATGCCATTGGAATTTTAAGCAATTCAGTCGTTACAACAAAGGTGTACATGTCGCCGATAATTTATTATAAAAAAACATCATTTGCTGGTTTTTCGTTCAAGGTTCATCAACGCACGTGATTTATTATGAATATTTGTATGCAAATTTTGCAGACGATAATGTTGTCTCATGATGAGAGTAAGTTTTGAAAGACTTGTTACAAATTTAGGACAATATGTAGAAAGTAAGAAGGTACGTGCTGAAATTGGTCTCAAAATTCGAATAAAAAACAGTGAGGAACTAACAAATGCTGAATATAACGACTTTAAGACAAGTTCTTGTGGATTCAGAACTGAATGTAACAAGAACTAGAACTTTCTAAATTGTGTTAAGCAGCAATTTAACCCTACAATAAACAACGTATCATGTTTGCTACTACTGAATAAATCCACGATTTGTAACACTGGCCTAAATATATTTTATTTCAAATTGTGTAGTTTAGGATTGGTTGTTTTTCGAGTCGGAAAGACATGAAGGAACTTTTTAAAAAGTTAAGTGGCGTCCAGGATAAATGAAACATTTAGACACATTATCAAAAGAAGTTTGTGAATATCTCAAAAAGTATTGCAAACTACGAAAATTAAAAAGAAAACTTAAAGACCTGGAAAACTCATAAAAGAAAATTTAATCCCCTGAAATTTGTGAATAAATACAGGTATAATTTAGAGATATAATTAAAAATAATAATTATAGAAATTTATTTTTTACGCAATTTTTCAAAAACTATGCTTTTGTAATTTTCAACATAAAAACCTTATTTCTTCGACTACTTAAATCCATTCATCAAAAGAGTGTAAAAGAAATTTCTGTTCACAACATTTTTAACTATTATATTAACAATTTAAGAAATGAAAATATTAACAAAACAAATAGAGGTATCAAAAACTTATTTTAAATATGTCGATTGTTTCATTTGAGACACTAAAATTTATATAAAATTATGTATATTTAATATGTTTCCTCGTTCGTTTAAGAAATTGTTAAAAACAAATAAATGTATCTTTTTCTACATTATGAACCATTCATTTATGCAATATGTATGTATTTTTGGGATCATATTTTTAATATATAATTGCAAATATTCTCAATTTTTTTGTTCAAAAAGACATATTTTAGAGATCCTATTAAAGTAAATCGAAAAATCTTATGAAGTATCCTGATATAGGGTTTTTTTATCTAATGTAGTTGAATTTTGAAATTAAGTTTTATGATAAAGATTTTGAATTTCATATTGTTGTGTCTTTATGTCATTTTTATGTTCATTTATTCGTACATTTAGAGGCCTATAGGTTTCTCCAATATAAAAGTTATTACAATTTTATAATTTTTTTTGAGTTTTGGGTTGGATTTTTTTGTTTTGTCTTTGATAAAATTGATTTAAGTGGTTTGGAAATATTCAAAATTAATTTGGTCATGAAAATTAGAAGAAACACAACAATAATACATTAAAAAGCGAATTTAAAAAAATAATAAAGAAAATCTACCAGAAAGAGATAGGAAATATAGGGCTGCAATTAAGGTTTATCGAAAAATCTAAAGGCAAATTCTAAAGTTAATGTTGGAAAGGTAATTAGTAAATATAAAGTTAATCATGCAACCCGTGAAATGGAAGGATTACGTAAGAAAAATACAAATATGTAATTACAACATGCATAGTTTAAAGTTTTTTTAAGAAAATTTACAAGAATCAGCGTTCTCTCGCTACTCCTTTTTATCTATGAATCTACGACGCCAAAAATTTTACAAAATATGATATATAAAAATCGAACAGTCTCTTCCCCCTTCTTCTTCTTATATGCGAAACTACAACATTTTGAAAAAGTACATTACAAACGGTGTCACTCATACAAAACTCCAGTATTCTTACAGAATTACTATGCAGCAAATTTTGAAATATGTGGTATGTAAGGTCTCACTCATAGTGGGCAAAAACAATTAAGTTCTAGGGGGCAACTGAGAAAGTGTGAAGAAATACATTATAATTTACCCACATCATAAGACAGCTAGAAAGAGTTACGGGATCCTTAGTAAACAAATCCGATTCACAGTCAAACAAAATTATTTGAGCGAAAATCATATATTTCAGCTAAATTTCAACATTTTTACTCTCAGAAGGTAAAGGCATAAAGTCAGACGTTTTAGAATCACGAAAATAAATTAATGAACAAAAAAATTCCTGTGAGAGCTGAATGACCCGGTAAACCAAAATCATTTATATTGAGTAATAAAGATCACATTTCTTCAAATTACCCAATATCATCCTTTTGCAAGTTGTAGATCGCATTTTATTAATCTTCTATAAAGGCGATTAATATGGTAATTAAATAATCATGATTTACGAGCGGTTATATAAATACAAGAAGTTTTCAAATAACTATTGGTTCTCGCGGAAAAGATATGCACTATAATGAAACATGATCAGAAAAATTAATGTTCCACAGTTTTTTAAATAAAAGTATACCAAATCGATCCAGGCCCTTGAGTGGAAAAACTAGAATAATATTTTAGTCTTTGATTTATTTATGTTTACTAATACATCAAGACGTATTGTCTGCTTTTTTGTTTCTTTGTTTATATCTAGACAACTATAGGCCTTTTCATATTCGAAAATTTTTTTGTTCCCGCGCATCATTTTTTTTCGAGCAGTTTTCACGCCATTCGTATGTTGTTTTTTTGACCGAAAAAAATGACAGTTGACGCATGCCCACTAAAAATTTCCGAATATGAAAAGGCCTATTGATTCATGATGATTGTTTCAGTCTTCACTTAAAGAAAATTCATTTTTAAAATTACTTAAAAACACCAAACACTTGGTTAAATTTGCACTATTCATTTACTTCTATTTAACATATGTTTTGCCAAGTCTGGCTTCTTCAGAAATTGTAAATACAGTGAATGCTAAAATTAAATTTCCGACAAAGAAACTAAAGGTAATAAACTAATTGTGGGGAATTTCAGAGGAAGTGGGCGGGGGTGTAGGTCAGATAAATAATACATTTATGAAACTTGGTTGACAACGGCTATGTATAATATAATATAATATAATATTATTTAGAAATGAATGTTGAGATTAAGGGAGACGCATTAGTATCAGTTTCATCATTTAAGAGATTCCGACAATTTTGTTTTTTGTTGATTTCAAAGGATTCAAGAAGTCATAATTTTTTACTTTTGTTTTGTAGATCTCAAATATGGAATGTATTTTGAGGTATATGGTTTTCTTTAGTATGTTCGCGCCAACTTGAATTGAAAGATTTTCCAGTGTGACAAATATAGAATTTGGGACAACTCCGATAATTTAACCTATGGACACCTGAGTGAGAATTTTTGTCAATCTTATCTTTGTTATTTTTTATATGTCTAGATAAAGTGTTATTTGTTGAAAAGGCTGTATGTATGTTCCTGTTCTGTGCCCTTTCAATTCAAGATGGCGCGAACACACTAAAGCTTTTGAAAATCAACAACACAATAATCTACTTTTGCAGATTTGACAATTGGAAGATAAAAAGGAAAATAGGACAAGTTTTAAATAATAAATTATTAAATCTTTTAGACAAATTATTTAAAAATACAAATAAAATATATTTTAGATCGTATGGTTTCTAAAGTGGGAATTAAGTCGATGTTTAATATTTTTGTTAATATCTGTTAAACAAATGATTTAAAATATGATATAATGAGTCTTTTATTTGATATATTACATGATGCGGTTGAAAAATTTTTTTTCCATCTAATTCAATAATTTTTCTCCAAAATTATACATTGGGGTTTTCTACTAATTTTTCCTATGCATTTCAAATGAGCTTCAGTACTCTTAATTATTTTTTGGTAGTCTGGTTTCGGAAATAAAGCGAGAAATGAGAATTTTTTATAGTTTTTTGTTAATATCTTGTAAAACACAATTTTAAAAATATGAAAAATATATATTTGTATACCTCATAATGAGCCCTTTCCTTTTAATTGTATAATTTGCCCCCCAAAATTATCATTAGGGATTTCTTCGCATTTGTCCTGTAAGCAAAAATTTTTAGGTCTTATAGATTGGGGAATAAAGGGGGGATAGGTATTTTTTATATATTTTTGTTAATATATTTTAAAATATTCATTTTAAAAATATGCAAAAAAAACATAATTGTATTCGTCCCCTTGATTTCATATATTACATGATGCTTTAGAAATAATTTTAATTTTATATTTTCCATTTAATGCTGTAATTAATTAATATTAGGTGTTTCTTCTTATTTTTCCAATAAAATTCTCTATTTTTTTCAAAATTTTACGGCTTATAGTTTCGGAGATAAGGTAGGGCGAATGGGTAGAAATTTTTATATTTTTGTTAATATCTTAAAAATAATTAATTTTGAAAATATGAAAAAAATATGTTTGTTTTCGTCGTAATGAGCCCTTTGTATTTTATATTGTATATATGGAACCCTAATAAAAATGATACCAAATCGGCTATTAAATAGAAAAAAGTTTAAAAGCAACTGATTTATTGATTTAATTAAAAAGGGTAATGGTTTAAAAACTTTAATAACTGTGTCAATTCCATACTCATTTTTATAGCTTGTCGTAATACATTTGTCACCTCATTTTACGAACAAATTGAGAGTACAAAGGCATACATTTATTTTCAATTTGAAGTATCCTTAAACAACCAACCGTATTGCTTATGCCTAAACGAAAGGTGTTGTAGCGCAACAAGTAACAATTCCATCTCAAAGTTTATACGGACATTAAATCATTTAACGATGTTCTAATATTGCTTGGCATACAGTTGAAAATTAGTTATGTTTAATGAGCATTAAAGAAGAGGACAAGATGTGCCTTTCACTTTCGTTTATATATTTCTTGTTACGCTTAAATGGAAGTGTGGGCTTGGAAATCTATGTCTCTTTGGAATGCATAAAAATCATACAGGTTAAGGTGTTGAAACTCTATTTACATTTTCATCATTAATGACTTTGATGCAAATATGAAAGGATTTTGAAGGGAAATTGTGTGAGATTGCTTTGCCCTCCATAGAGAATGTCCGAAAATTATGTTTCCAATAGAAATTTCAAATATGTATTAGTATCACAATGAAAATGTCTAATGAAAAAAGTGTATCAAAAAGTGATATAAAACAGAAGTTAAAATAGTCAATACACCAGATAAAATTGCTAACGAATTTAACAAATTCTTTGTAAATTTAGGGGAAATCATAACAAAATAATTAATTTCAAATTCAACTACAATTATATCCACACAACAGGCAAAATAACAACAATACAAATATGTTTATAGAACCAACTGATTCCAGAGTAATTAATGAAATCATTGCTTTATTAAAAAATAATACGACACCTAGAAATGTTGGTGTTATGCCAAAACCACACTAATTTCCTTACAATTTAAATAAAGCTGGCTCACCCTAATAACCGGGCGAAAAATATATGTTGAACAACTCCATAATCTCAGAAAATCAAAAAAAAAATTGGTTACCGAAAAAATACAAGTACAGAAAAACCAATCCATACATTTACGAATAAAATCGTATCAAATTTGAATAAATCGTAAAAACTATCTCAGTCTTTCTCGACTTGCAAAAAGAATTTGTCAAGGTGTCACATGGGTATAAAATTTATTGAAAAAGAACGAACAGGTTTGAGGGAAACGCAATTAAAATATTTCAAATTGTATAGAGTGACAGCAAAGAATAAAAACTGATGTTCCACAGGGAACTGTTCGAGGGCGTACAATGTAATTGATATTTATAAATCCTAATTTTGGGGGGCAAATTAGAAACAAAAATGTTCTTATATATTTTATTTTATTACTTGAAGAGGAATATCTATATAAGGAAATCAACTCATTGTCTTTGAAAATATTTAGTCAACAATTATGTTAAAGAAAGCAAAAAATCTAAGAGAATTTTGGAGGTAAACTGAAAAATTAAATAATTTGTGCAAGTGCGAGTTGGACTCGCATACTAAGGGTTCCGTACCACCTTCAAGAATCTAATATTCCAGTTTCAGACAAGCAGGGAATGAGTTCTTATATTTGCCCTAATATATTTTAAAGGAAGCGTTTTAAATTTATAAAAAATATACACTTTCATTTTCCACACATAGACTTTTATTTTATCTGCTTCAGGATTCGCTTGATTTTTATAAGAATACATTTGTATTTAATTTTCTAATTTGGCCCCCAAAAATTAACATTAGAGTTTTATTTTACTAATAAACTTTCTGGGAAGCCTTTTATAATCTACTGTCTGAATTTTGAGGCTCTGTAGATTAGATTATATAGGGCAAAATAGGTCAAGTTTTAAATTATAAATTATTAAATATATCATTAAAATTATTTAAAAATACAAATAAAATATATATTTCAAAATTTAAATAGTGTAGTTTCTAAAGTGGGAATTAAGTCGATGTTTAATATTTTTGTTAATAAAAAATGTGATATATTTGTAATTCACATAATGAGCCTTTTGAAAATTAAATTTTTATTTTCCACTTAATTGTATAATTTGTCCCTAAAATTACTATGGGGGTTTTCTTATAAATTTCAAGTGAGCACCAGCACCTCTAATTATTTTCAAAATTTTAGGTAGTATGGTTTCGGAAATAAAGGGAGAAATGAGAATTTTTTATATCTTTATGTTAATATCTTGTAAACAATTAATTTTAAAAATATGAAAAATATGTATTTGTATTCCTCATAATAAACCGTTTCATTTGATGTATTGCATGATGCGTTAAAAAATATTTTTTTATTTTCCGTTTAATTCTATAATTTAGGCCCTAATATTAATATAAGGGATTTCTTCGTATTTTTCCTGTAAACAAAAAAAATTGGGTCTTATAGTTTGGGGAATAAATGGGGGAATGGGTAATTTTTTAAATATATTTTTTAATATATTTTAAAATATTTATTAAAAAAATAAAAAGAATATATTAATATTCGTCATAATGAGCCATTTGATTTGATATATTAAACAATTATAATTTTTTATTTTCCATTTAATTCTATAATTTGCCCCCCAAAATGAATATTAAGGGTTTCTCCTTATTTTTCCAGTAAATTTCAGCGGAGGCGCTATACAATATTTTACAGCTTATGGTTTCGGAGATAAGTGGGGGGGGGAATGGGTAAATTTTTTAATATTTTTGTTAATATTTTTAATTTATTTATTTTAAAAATATTTAAAAAAATATATTTGTTTTCGTCATAATGAGCCCTTTCATATTATAAATAACATGATGGGTTAGAAACAATTTTAATTTTATACTTTCCATTTAATTCTGTAATTTGCTCCCCAAAATTAAAAGTAGAGGTTTCTCCTTATTTTTTCAGTAAACTTCAGGTCAGACCCTATACCTCTAATTTTTTTCAAAACTTTACGTTTTATAGTTTCGGAGATAAGGGGGAGGGATGGGTAAATTTTGGTATATTTTCGTTAATATCTTTTTGGTTAATTTTTTTTAAACATGAAAAAATATATTTGTGTTCCTCAGAATGGGACCTTTCATTTGATATATTACATGATGGGTTTGAAATTTTTTTTATTTTTAAATTTTCGTTTAATTCTATATGTTCCCCAAAATTAATATTAATGGTTTCTCCTTATTTTTCCTGTAAAATTCGCGCAATGATCTATATTTCCTATTTTTTTTTCAAAATTTTAGGCTCAGTAGTTTCGGGGACCAGGGGGGAACGTTCGTTTTTTTAGTATTTCCCCCCAGAAGTACCCCTAAAATCAAAATTTCTTCATTTAAGATCTGTACTCCTGATCGGGTCACCAAACTATACATTGATACCAAATTTCAACCACTTCCGTCCAGTAGTTTAGGAGAAAATTGCTGTGATGTGACAGAGGCAGAAATCCGGAGTGATATTATAAAGGTATCCGTATATTGTATATACGGAACCCTAACAAATTAATTTAACAGATAGAAAGTCAAATTTTGTCGATCAATGCAAATAATGAGTTAATATAAATGGACAAGGCAGAGGATTCGTTGACAAAATTATATATTTCCTAATTCTTAGCTAATCTTATACAAAAATTTAAGTTCTCCGAATATTTTTCCTAGAATAGTTTTTAATTTTTTCACAATAAAATAAATTTTTCTTGACAATTACTTTATTTTAAATTCTTTTTTTTTTCAGAGTTATTTGACTTTCTACTGCTGATATACAAAATCTCAGCAGACATAATGAATTATTTTTTTCTTGATATTAAAGCTTCGGTTTTGTTTTTTTAACTATCATGTAATTAAAAGGTAATATTTATTACTTTTTAATAATACAGAAAAATATTTTCAATACTCACCATTTTAAATTAAAATTCCAAAAATGGGGATAAGCAAAAACCATCAATGGCACAAAGCAAGTCAAAGCGAAGACTGCAATAAGCAAATTATTGCCCAACACACGAACAACAAATACGTTGAGATTCGTAAACAAATAAGAACATCTTCACGGGCTATGTACTCATATAAATAAAAACGTACAATCCCCGGACGGTAGCGTTTGGTGATGGGCATCTCTTGTGCAAAAAGCGCGTGACTTCAGACCCACATTAGATACAGGAAAACCGATAGCGTAATAATAACAGTTTTGAAGATGCATTGGATTCTGTGAATAATTTAAAATACAATTTAATTTCAAACGGTTTTAGAATTTTTTTAGGTTACAAAATATTTTAAAATCCTTCAAACGTTTAACGATTTTATAATCTTTTAGTATAAAAATACATTTTGGATTGATCCTCACAATGGTGTCTGTAAAATACAGATAAATTAAGTAAATGAAAATGAAATAAATCAAGGAGTTTGTGAAAACTGCATAGGCTTGATTTTTGTGGCAATGTCAATTGACTGACTTTAAAGAGTTGTTGCCATACCGCTATCTCTATAGTGTTAACATTAACAAGGCTGAGGGTTTGTTTACCAAAGGTAAGTTAACCTCACCCTTAACAAATCTCATCCGTAAGCAAACCTCTCTCTTAAATAAACATGTCTTACATCTCCTTTGTTGAAAGAAAGACAAAACCGGTTACATAACATTAATATTTTATATTTTAGTGTTATGTCACCCATTTGTCTTTTTGTCGATAAAGGAGATGTAAAACATGTTAGTTTATGGGTGAGGTTTGCTTCCAGGTGATTTTAGCTTATGGTTATGGTTTGCTTACACAGGGTAAGCAAACCTCACCATTAAGCAAGTCTCATCCATAAGCAAACCTCACCCTTAAACAAACATGTTTTACATTGCCTTTGATAAAAGAAAGGCAAAACCGGTAACATAACATTAACAATATTTTATATTTTTAATGTTATGTCACCGGTTTTGTCTTTCTTTCAACAAAGGATATGTAAAACATGTTTGTTTAAGGGTGAGGTTTGCTTCCGTGTGATATTAGCTTAAGGTTGAGGTTTGCTTACGCAGTGTAAGCAAACCTCACCCTTAAGCAAATCTTATACGTAAGCAAACCTAACCCTTAAACAATCATGTTTTCATTGCCTTTGTTGAAAGAAAAACAAAACGGTTACAGACACTAACAAATATTTTATATTTTTAATGTTATGTCACCGGTTTTGTCTTTCTTTCGACAAAGGAGATGTAAAACATGTTAGTTTAAGGGTGAGGCGTGCATTCAGATGGTTTTTACTTGAGGTTTGCTTACCCAGTGTAAGCAAACCTCACCCTTAAACAAACATGTTTTACATCTCCTTTGTTGAAAGAAAGAAAAAAACAGTTGACATAACATTAACAATATTTTATATTTTTAAGGGTGAGGTTTGCTTAAGTCTGAAGCAAACCTCACCCTGAAGCAAATCCTCATCAATATGCAAACAGACACCCTTAATAAAACATTTAAAATATATATAACCGATTTCAACTATACCTAAAAAGCTAAAAATAATTGT
>CM067219.1:146427803-146574097 GCA_034190945.1 Octodonta nipae
TCATTGCCTTTGTTGAAAGAAAAACAAAACGGTTACATAACACTAACAAATTTATATTTTTAATGTTATGTCACCGGTTTTGTCTTTCTTTCAAGCAAGGATATGTTAAAACATGTTTGTTTAAGGGTGAGGTTTGCTTCCGTGTGATATTAGCTAAGGTGAGGTTTGCTTACGCATGTAAGCAAACCTCACCTTAAGCAACATTTCTCATACGTAAGCAAACCTACCCTAAGAAATAAAATCATGGTTTTTCATTGCCTTTGTTGAAAGAAAAACAAAACCGGTACATAACACTAACAATATTTTATATTTTTAATGTTATGTCACCGGTTTTGTCTTTCTTTCAACAAAGGATATGTAAAACATGGTTGTTTAAGGGTGTGAGGTTTGCTTCCTTGGTGATATTAGCTTAAGGTTGAGGTTTGCTTACAAGTGTAAGCAAACCTCACCCTTAAGCAAATCTTATACGTAAGCAAACCTAACCCTTAACACATCATGTTTTTCATTGCCTTTGTTGAAAGAAAAACAAACCAGGTAACAATATTTTTAATGTTATGTCACCGGTTTTGTCTTTCTTTCAACAAAGGATATGAAAACATGTTTGTTTAAAGTGAGGTTTGCTTCCGTGTGATATTAGCTTAAGGTTGAGGTTTGCTTACGCAGTGTAAGCAAACCTCACCCTTAAGCAAATCTTATACGTAAGCAAACCTAACCCAAACAATCATGTTTTTATTGCCTTTGTTGAAAGAAAAAACAAAACGGTTACAAACACTAACAATATTTTATATTTTAATGTTGTGTCACCGGTTTTGTCTTTCTTTCAAACAAAGGATATGTAAAACATGTTTGTTTAAGGGTGAGGTTTGCTTCCGTGTGATATTAGCTTAAGGTTGAGGTTTGCTTACGCAGGTATATGCAAACCTCACCCTTAAGCAAATATCATACGTAAGCAAAACCTAACCCTTAAACAATCATGTTTTTCATTGCCTTTGTTGAAAGAAAAACAAAACCGGTTACATAACACTAAAAATAAATATTTTATATTTTTAATGTTATGTCACCGGTTTTGTCTTCTTTCAACAAAGGATATGTAAAACATGTTTGTTTAACGGTGAGGTTTGCTTCCGTGTGATATTAGCTTAAGGTTGAGGTTTGCTTACGCAGTGTAAGCAAACCTCACCCTAAGCAAATCTTATACGTAAGCAAACCTAACCCTTAAACAATCATGTTTTTCATTGCCTTTGTTGAAAGAAAAACAAAACCGGTTACATAACACACAATATTTTTAATGTTATGTCACCGGTTTTGTTTTTCTTTCAACAAAGGATATGTAAAACATGTTTGTTTAAGGGTGAGGTTTGCTTCCGTGTGATATTAGCTTAAGGTTGAGGTTTGCTTACGCAGTGTAAGCAAACCTCACCCTTAAGCAAATCTTATACGTAAGCAAACCTAACCCTTAAACAATCATGTTTTTCATTGCCTTTGTTGAAAGAAAAACAAAACCGGTTACATAACACTAACAATATTTTATATTTTTAATGTTATGTCACCGGTTTTGTCTTTCTTTCAACAAAGGATATGTAAAACATGTTTGTTTAAGGGTGAGGTTTGCTTCCGTGTGATATTAGCTTAAGGTTGAGGTTTGCTTACGCAGTGTAAGCAAAACCTCACCTTAAGCAAATCTCATACGTAAGCAAACCTACCCTTAAACAATCATGTTTTCATTGCCTTTGTTGAAATAAAAACAAACCGGTACATAACACTAACAATATTTTATATTTTTAATGTTATGTCACCGGTTGTCTTTCTTTCAACAAAGGATATGTAAACATGTTTGTTTAAGGTGAGGTTTGCTTCCGTGTGATATTAGCTTAAGGTTGAGGTTTGCTTACGCAGTGTAAGCAAACCTCACCCTTAAGCAAATCTTATACGTAAGCAAACCTAACCCTTAAACAATCATGTTTTTCATTGCCTTTGTTGAAAGAAAAACAAAACCGGTTACATAACACTAACAATATTTTATATTTTTAATGTTGTGTCACCGGTTTTGTCTTTCTTTCAACAAAGGATATGTAAAACATGTTTGTTTAAGGGTGAGGTTTGCTTCCGTGTGATATTAGCTTAAGGTTGAGGTTTGCTTACGCAGTGTAAGCAAACCTCACCCTTAAGCAAATCTCATACGTAAGCAAACCTAACCCTTAAACAATCATGTTTTTCATTGCCTTTGTTGAAAGAAAAACAAAACCGGTTACATAACACTAAACAATATTTTAATGTTATGTCACCGGTTTTGTCTTTCTTTCAACAAAGGATATGTAAAACATGTTTGTTTAAGGGTGAGGTTTGCTTCCGTGTGATATTAGCTTAAGGTTGAGGTTTGCTTACGCAGTGTAAGCAAACCTCACCCTTAAGCAAATCTTATACGTAAGCAAACCTAACCCTTAAACAATCATGTTTTTCATTGCCTTTGTTGAAAGAAAACAAAACCGGTTACATAACACTAACAAATATTTTTTTAATGTTATGTCACCGGTTTTGTTTTTCTTTCAACAAAGGATATGTAAAACATGTTTGTTTAAAGGTGAGGTTAGCTTCCGTGTGATATTAGCTTAAGGTTGAGGTTTGCTTACCATGTGTAAGCAAACCTCACCCTTAAGCAAATCTTATACGTAAGCAAACCTAACCCTTAAACAATCATGTTTTTCATTGCCTTTGTTGAAAGAAAAACAAAACCGGTTACATAACACTAACAATATTTTATATTTTTAATGTTATGTCACCGGTTTTGTCTTTCTTTCAACAAAGGATATGTAAAACATGTTTGTTTAAGGGTGAGGTTTGCTTCCGTGTGATATTAGCTTAAGGTTGAGGTTTGCTTACGCATGTGTAAGCAACCTCACCCTTAAGCAAATCTCATACGTAAGCAAACCTAACCTTAAACAATCATGTTTTTCATTGCCTTTGTTGAAATAAAAACAAAAACGGTTACATAACACTAACAATATTTTATATTTTAATGTTAGGTCACCGGTTTTGTCTTTCTTTCAACAAAGGATATGTAAAACATGTTTGTTTAAGGGTGAGGTTTGATTCCGTGTGATATTAGCTTAAGGTTGAGGTTTGCTTACGCAGTGTAAGCAAACCTCACCCTTAAGCAAATCTTATACGTAAGCAAACCTAACCTTAAACAATCATGTTTTTCATTGCCTTTGTTGAAAGAAAAACAAAACCGGTTACATAACACTAACAATATTTTTAATGTTATGTCACGGTTTTGTCTTTCTTTCAACAAAGGATATGTAAAACATGTTTGTTTAACGGGAGGTGTTGGTTTTTTTCCTTGTGATATTAGCTTAAGGTTGAGGTTTGCTTACGCAGTGTAAGCAAACCTCACCCTTAAGCAAATCTTATACGTAAGCAAACCTAACCCTTAAACAATCATGTTTTTCATTGCCTTTGTTGAAAGAAAAACAAAACCGGTTACATAACACTAAAACAATATTTTTAATGTTATGTCACCGGTTTTGTCTTTCTTTCAACAAAGGATATGTAAAACATGTTTGTTTAAGGGTGAGGTTTGATTCCGTGTGATATTAGCTTAAGGTTGAGGTTTGCTTACGCAGTGTAAGCAAACCTCACCCTTAAGCAAATCTCATACGTAAGCAAACCTAACCCTTAAACAATCATGTTTTTCATTGCCTTTGTTGAAATAAAAACAAAACCGGTTACATAACACTAACAATATTTTATATTTTTAATGTTAGGTCACCGGTTTTGTCTTTCTTTCAACAAAGGATATGTAAAACATGTTTGTTTAAGGGTGAGGTTTGATTCCGTGTGATATTAGCTTAAGGTTGAGGTTTGCTTACGCAGTGTAAGCAAACCTCACCCTTAAGCAAATCTTATACGTAAGCAAACCTAACCCTTAAACAATCATGTTTTTCATTGCCTTTGTTGAAAGAAAAACAAAACCGGTTACATAACACTAACAATATTTTTAATGTTATGTCACCGGTTTTGTCTTTCTTTCAACAAAGGATATGTAAAACATGTTTGTTTAACGGTGAGGTTTGCTTCCGTGTGATATTAGCTTAAGGTTGAGGTTTGCTTACGCAGTGTAAGCAAACCTCACCCTTAAGCAAATCTTATACGTAAGCAAACCTAACCCTTAAACAATCATGTTTTTCATTGCCTTTGTTGAAAGAAAAACAAAACCGGTTACATAACACTAACAATATTTTTAATGTTATGTCACCGGTTTTGTCTTTCTTTCAACAAAGGATATGTAAAACATGTTTGTTTAAGGGTGAGGTTTGATTCCGTGTGATATTAGCTTAAGGTTGAGGTTTGCTTACGCAGTGTAAGCAAACCTCACCCTTAAGGAAATCTTATACGTAAGCAAACCTAACCCTTAAACAAACATGACATAACATTAAAAATATAAAATATTGTTAGTGTTATGTAACCGGTTTTGTTTTTCTTTCAACAAAGGCAATGAAAAACATGATTGTTTAAGGGTTAGGTTTGCTTACGTATAAGATTTCCTTAAGGGTAAGTTTTGCTTACAGTGGGTAAGCAAACCTCAACCTTACGCTAATATCACACGGAAGCAAACCTCACCGTTAAACAAACATGTTTTACATGTCCTTTGTTGAAAGAAAGACAAAACCGGTGACATAACATTAAAAATATAAAATATTGTTAGTGTTATGTAACCGGTTTTGTTTTTCTTTCAACAAATGCAATGAAAAACATGATTGTTTAAGGGTTAGGTTTGCTTACGTATAAGATTTGCTTAAGGGTGAAGTTTGCTTACACTTCGTAAGCAAACCTCAACTTTAAGCTAATATCACACGGAAGCAAACCTCACCTGTAACCGGTTATGTCTTTCTTTCAACAAAGGAGATATAAAACATGTTTGTTTAAGGGTGTGGTTTGCTTACGGATGAGATTTGCTTAAAGGTGAGGTTTGCTTAACCTGTGTAAGCAAAGCTCACCCTATTACCATTTTTGTTTTAAAAATCACAGTGTAAATTAATATAATATAAATAAAATATATGTCAAACACCCTGTATATGCATTTGCTAATGACCACCAAATTTAACACATTTTTAACCACCCCGTATAAGGTTAATTTCCCTATACCATATATTGCAAACACCCTGTAAATGTTACTGCTAAGGGGCTACCCTACAGGTGCAACATTCTTTCATAATTTTTTAAATTACAATGTATAACAATTGTTCTAGGCCATCTTCCAACTATCATATGTATTCAACTGCTCATCGGTTATAATTATTTATTTATTTGTTTCCTAACCACCCTGTATAAGTACAGTTTTACTTCACTCTATATTTTAACCACTCTGTATATGCAACTGCTTATGGGCAACCCAATAAAACATTTCATTTCTAACATATTTTGAATTACCCTGTATAATTATCATTCTATGTACAAGGGCTTATTTTCAACTAATTTATATATGCATATGTAACTGTTTACTGGCTACATTTTTGGAATCATCCTGTATAACGATAACGATATGTATTGTCAAGAAATGATAATTACACACCAAACTCAGTTTCAACATGCGAACTTGTAAGTCTTTCCCCATGCAAAAATCGCCAAATTGACACTTTTTTCTTTCAAAACTTTAATTTTAATTTATACCCATTTTCGATTTTACCAAAAAGAACGGTAAGGTAGGTAGCTAGGTTTTGACAAACCTGGTATACAATTATTGGTAAAAGTGTAATATTTTTCTTTTTACCTTAAGTGTCAGACTATGCCGATTTTATTTATGGAGAATAACTATATATGCAGATAAAATAAGAATATTAAACTTGAAACATCTTCCTTTTTTGAGGACACTTAAAAAGAAAATTTCCGTTGGTATCAAGGCGAAATAATTGTTAGTTTTAATTATTCTTTAGAATAATTGAAAAAGTTAATTGCAATTGAATTAACTGCAAAACACAATTAATATATATTAATTCAAATAAATTAATTGCAACACGCAGTTAACAATTCAACTGCGATTAAATTAATCGCAATTAATTTTAATTGCAATTGAATTAATCACAATTAATTTTTCAATCGATTAATTAGTTGATTGAAACTTTAATTGATTAATGCCCAACACTGCTATAGAGGATGTCCAAATTTCTCCATTATAATAACATGCACACTTTCTTTGAGTTTCCTGTTTTTTGTGTGTTCTTTAAATAATATCTTTGTCTTATTCTACCCATTTTGTTTATACCATTATCCGTGAGTATATTTCTTCTTGAGACGTTGTATTGGTCTTCATTTTTTTCTAATTTGGAGAGGTACACAATTTTTGGAACTGGTTCTATTTTTTATAGGACATCCACAGATTCCAGCGGCGTGTATCTGACAATACTTGGACCTCTTTTTGGAAATATAATAAAAAACCAATGCAAATGTCTTTGTGGATTTTTAGTTTAAATAATTTATTTCTTTGCTATTAAAATCGTTTTAATTATTCCCAATAAATTGTGGGGGTATATGTGAGTGGCTGTTAAATTTTAAGGCCTAAAATAGCTTCCCTTTTGCTTTATAGAATCGCGTAGATGCTTGAAACATTATAGATATAGGGACTGATGAATAGAACAAAGAATAATATATAACAGATAAACTCGGCCAGGTTTTGATATTGCTCCCTCTGATATAAAATGATTAGGGAAGTGGATAATTGTACACAACTTTTTGTTTTTTCTGTCTGCTGCACAAATATAAGTTTGGCGGCTTATCGACGCTCAAGCATGATAAAAATGTAGCTTATTCCATTTTGGTGGAGGCGCCGGGAAATACGTTTTATATTCTAATTCCAATTTCAAGGAATTCCTAAAAAGCACACATACATCAGTGCATTCATTTTTTTATTTCAGTTTTTCAAACACAGGGTGAGTCGATAGTGAATAGCTTTTCAGGAATACATTTTTTTGAAAAATGATAAATACAAATTTTAGCATCTATCCGAGGTCAGATGCATTTTTCAAATGAGAACCCCCATATTTTATTCCGGTTTCGGAGACCAGAAAATTTTACGTTCAGAATGACCTTGACCTCGTTCATGACCGCTTGACCCAGATGGCGGCGCAATTGTGAAAAATCAAATATCGGTATAGGTAGCTGATTACGTATCTGGGGTCAGATTTACAACACTCAAAATGGCGGATCCAAAATGGCGGCTGCAAATTTGAAAAACCAATGAATTTTCACCAAAATCTGTTGATCTTATTGGTCGTCATCATGGAAATTTTTGTAAGTAAAAATATTCGCTATTTCCCATTCCGACTTAGAAGATAAAGGATTTCTATTTGAAAAAAAAAGTTTACTTTGAAACTACATTGAAGGTCAAGGTCATGGTTATATTTGGACATACAATCTTCCGCTTTTTAGCCAGAGGAAAATGCTTAAACTTTTGTATTTATAATTTTTCAAATAAATATATTCGCAAAGAGTGACTCTCCATACTTTTGGTTCCCATTGTATACAAATGTTAAGTAATAATGTAATTTGCCAATATTACTTTACAATGTTAAAAAATGTTCTTGTATTAAATAATAAAATAATTTAGATTTAATATTATTTTATTCAGATTATATTTTAAATGCAAGGTGTATAATATATATTAAATAGGTATAATTAATATTAAAATGAATTAAGTGCTTGGTTTTGAAAATTCTTTTGACAAGTCTCTATAAAGTGTGTCTAGAGTCCAAACTTCTGGACAAGGTCTCACCTCATTTTCTGGGTATAACTTACTAACTAAAAATGATAAATCAATATCGCCCAAGTTTCCAAAGGTGAGTTGATCACTTTTCAGAGTGTCAAATTGGCTGTCTAGTTCCTTGTAGGTGGATTCATCCACAGAAATACTAGAAATGGAGAAGTTAATTATAAAAAATATAAACAGATCACATACATTTTTTTAACATTTGAGAGATTGTGTATATCATCTTGAATATCATCGATATCAGGGATTATTGGTATGTCATCTTCTCCATCTTCAGGCTGGGCTTTTTGAAACCTCTCTCTAAAAGAAATAAAAAACAAATATTTTTGGATTATTTATATTTTTTATTACCAACAACTCAATGATATTATGTCCAGCTTTACTCCTGAAACAAATTTTACATTAAAGCCTCAGTGATACAGAAATTAAATAAAATAAATACTTGGAATTCTTTGTCTCCTCTTCTGACCAAACTCCGGTTTTTCTCGTTTTTATTAATGAAGGATTTTCTGCAGAGGCACCAGCTTCTTCAGTTACAGGTATTTTGCTTGATTTTTTTTCTTTTTTGGACTGAAAACGAAATTAATTCTTATTATATCTGTAGTTAGTTTTCATCATTTTTAATTACCTTTTTACCTGAAAGAATATCTATATTGTCACTCCAGTAATTCATTTTTAAAAAGTAGCCACTACTTTTGTTTGTATTCCAGTTTTGGGCACAGTTTGGGGTATATGTAGCTACATATTTAAAGGTATTTCAGATTTTACAAACATTTGAATCAAATTAATCGATTTGACATAAAATATAATTGAGTACGCTAACTTATGCTCAGTATTTGAGTTTGTTAAACCACAGACAACACCATGTAGCGGTTGGTTTTCTTGTCCGTAATTTGTCGTTTGACTGCTGGGTATTAATTGATAGACTCATATAGGAATATCACAATGCAGTTGTAGATAGCTAGAACTACAGAGAAACATTTTGCTGTTATTATTCCAATATTATAACGTACAAAAAAACATTAGTTTAATTATAAAGAAAAATATCAACCAACTTTTTGCAGATCAATATATTTCTTAAACCAACCGCATAATAACGCCACCCAGTGCTTAAAAAGTCGAATTGGTATTACTGCTCTAAGGTGAAAATAGAGTTTCTTGTTTCATGTCAATATTTTTTTAGGCTATGTTGAACTGAATTCAAATTTATCTAATTAAAAAATTTTCAAACAATTTCTCTGAGGACTGCGATGGAAAATGGTATTAAAGTTGATGCTGATCTTTACAACAATTTGTTGCATTCAAAAAATTTCAAATCAGGAGGTTCTAAACGAACACGAAAAGGCTGAAAAATTGTGTATCCTTCACAAAAGAATGAACTCTCTTTTTTATTTTTATAGTTTTATCCTTAATGAAAGTCTCAGATATGATGTTATTTAAAAGACAACGGGCTGATCAGTTAGAAGCAATAAAAAATTTTAGAAAAATATCTAGTCTGGAAAAACAATATGAAATGATAAAACTCATGTCAGGCAAAATATTTGCTGTTGTTCAAGAAAACCGAGCCATTATAGAAGCTTCTTCATATATACCAGGAGTTTCAGAGTTTCCACTTGACAATGACATAAAAATAGCTTTATCAAGTATCTTAGAAAATGTAGCTTTATTTTCAGAATTAGTTCTTAGATTCCCAGATATTACTGTATCTATCTTAAGGGCTAACAATAACTGGGATGTACTATTACAGTGGGGTATAGCTTTTAGTTACCAAGTAAAATATTTGTTAGATAATAGCACAATTACTTTATTGCGTCTGACTAGTCAGGAACTTCAGCATGTTCCAAGAGATCCAAACTATGTGAATCCTTATAGGAAAGTATTAAAGGATGATTCAGATATAGCTGATTCACAAAAAGTTGTTAAGAAGAAGAAGACCATTAAAAAAGGTCCAAGATTAAGTGAAAAATTTGAACTGTAATAATTGTTTTATACAATTTTTCTGTAAGATTTTTTTAGTAATCTTATATAGATAGAATTAAGTTTTTTTCAAATCAAAATGTTCATATAAGACTGGATTAGTTTTAATATTTCTCTCAACATATCAAACATGTTTTATATGTCAATTTGAAGCAAATAAAATCAACATATTGTGCACATTTGTCAAATGCTGTGTAGTTAAATGACTGATGCTTCAAAATTGATAATCTTTTAAAACTTCAGAAAAAACAGCTTTAGTTTCAGTGAGTTTTTAATTTTTTATTGTATAACTTCAAACCTTTATTTAAACACTCAAGTCTGTTTCAACAACTCTATGTTCTTCAAACTGTGTCTTTATATTTGTGACACACCAAACATTCCACAGCATTTCCAGTATAGCTTCAGTCTGTATTTAATCTTAGTATTGTTAGCTTTACTTTCACTGAAAAATAATATTTTAATAGAAGCAATTTCCAGAAAATTATGTTTATACTATTAAATTTCATTATGACATGAATATAGTGACTGAGAATTTTTTAATTATTTGATTAATTATTTAATTGGCAGAATAAATGTAGGCAAAATCTTAAACAATATTTAAAATAAAAAACATTTTTCTGTTATTGGTCTATTAATTTACACTTGTTTTTATTTATATATACACTGACATTTTAAAAATATTATGGAACACCGGTGTTTTCTTCATTGCTACCAGCACCAAAAACTTTTTGACAACCCCATTGTTCAGGTGACAATAAAACATTGTTCATTACTTTACATTATTTGCAAACAAATTATGATGATGTTTAGTCACATGTTCTGTCAGAGATAGTAATCAATGTTGTACAACTTTCATTTAACTGTTAAATATACTCACTGGAAAAGATATTATCAACACCCAGAAGGTGATACTGATGTGTAACACTGTGCCATACTTTTTTGTCAAGACCTTCACGTGTCAAGGAAGACTCCACAGATCATACAGGAAGATTCGAGATTGAGTGCCAAAAAAGTTCCCTATCTCAGCAAAATGTGAGCTTTCTTTTCACATTAACAAATTTTTTCAAAAATATTTTTACTTGAAATTTGTGATCTAATCGTTTGTCTTCTTTTCTTCTTCTTCCTTCCTTTAATGGCCTCAATAATCTTTTGTCTTTAACTAAATATATCCAATAACATTAAATTTAAACGACTTGTGTTCTATTCAATTAATGATTCACTGAATGTTAGGCTTAAGACAACCCATAATTACAGTATGCGTAAATGTTGTTGCCTACATTTAAGGTATGTAGTAAAAGTAGAGTTTTCGTAATTGGGAATATAATTGATTGTAGATGTTTTTGTTTGTTTATGAGGTACAAAATATGGCAAGGAGAGAGTTTAAAAATACTGCAGGAGAATGAGTATATTTTGTTAACTTATACTATGCCTGGAAAGACAAATGAGAATAATAAAACTGGGTTATAATAATCGTCAACTGTCAACTCTTCTATTATGTTATATGGCACAATTGCGCCATAACACTGTACTGACACACTGAGCCGTGCGTGTGTTGACCGTGTTGAGGTATGGGCACTCCAAAATCTGAAGTGTTACCCATCACTGGAAGCAGATGTTTTTGTTTAATATTGTTTTGGATTCTACAGTAAGGAGTAAATGATTAAAATTTGTTAAAGTGTGGTGAATGTTTATTCAGGTAACTTTTTTTATCAATTAATATTGTAGTCGTTTTCTGCATTTTTTTTTAATTCACCAAAAACAAACTCCCTTACCTTAATGGGCTCATGGATCCCATAATTCTTGGTGCTTTTTATTCAAAAGGCACAAGTAATGTGATACAATAATTAACGAAGGCATGAAATGTTTTGCAGATTCATAGGACATTCATCCCAATTGATAGACGCTTTCAAAGATCATAAATCACTTTAAAATAATAAACTAAATACATGGTTTCATCATAAATAGCAACAATTTATTTTGTCATAATACAAACCAACAACTTATAAATAACAAAATATACATTTATCGACCATTCAATTTCTTTTCCAAATCATGTTTCCTTCTTTAAAAAATGTCCGTGAAGTCTGAAAAATACTTTCGCACTTTTTGTTTCCAATTCACTACATAACTGAACCAATTTTCTCTCAAACGTTATCCGGAACGTAATTATCCTTTCCGGGTACCCCGGATCCGCTAGCATCATCCAACCAAGGATACTGACGTGGGCAATCGATACACGTTTCCAAATATCGCGTGTCGGTAACATTCAAATCAGGACGTTTGAAGGCCAATGCACATTTGTTGGAGTTCTTGCAGGGTGGAGGTGGGAAATTTTCTTTTTTCTTGCAGTCCCAAGGTTCGTAGTTGTTGAGTTGTTTTATTGGTTTGGGGTCTGTGATCCATGTTAAAGCTTGGGTCGTTGTTACGAACCATACATCATCCCTGTGAACGATCAATAATGATTAATTTTGTATCAATTTAGCAGGCAAATCAAAGCAAGTACAAAAGAGCTTCTGAATAGATACAAGATAAAAATATTAATCTAACTCGTTATTAAAAAGTAGTTTACATAGTTTTAGGTTCTCCGTAATGTTACACCTTCAACTGCTAAGAAAAAGGTGAAACAACAATCTCAGTTGAAGGTTGAAGTGGCTAAGAATGTCGAATTAGTAAACTAAACGTCCGCAAGAGGCCTCCAACTGTTTGGTCCCGTTCTTTAATAAGAGCGGTACTTAAAATTTTGCATGTTGTAGCTATATATCGTAGCAAAGAATGAGCCACGAAACAGAAATAAGACAGTTGCTGCAGTACCCATAGATTAATATTCAGAAATTAACTAATCATATAAGTAAGAAGAAATAATCAGAAATAAGTTATAATAATTAGGTATTCTGGTTTGTTTTCTATTTAAAACATTTTAAATTTGGAACTATTACTTATTTATATGAATATGTACTCACAAAGTTATAACCCATTCCAAGAATTTATGCAAGCCTTGTTCTAATTCTTTTATGGAGAACCAGTTCGTGTGGAAAGGCATCATGTAAGGGGCTCTGTTCTGGTCATAGTATCTCAAGAAATCCTCTTGAAGCCATTCGAAAACTTCTTCGGCGTCATGGTTGTGTAAAACACATTGATCCAAATATGGGCAGTGTCCACCTTCAAAGCCTTCAACATAATGCGTATTCAAGGGCACTTCCCATACTCCTGTAACATGTTTAATAATATTTTAAAGGAAGATCTATGTACGTTTTTTATTAACTTGTTATATAATAGTTAAGTATTCAAGTTTTTAGGATAATTTTATAAATTAAACTGATGTAAAATTACTGGACTGTTGAAGAGGAGCAGCAAGAAGATCTAGACTCGTACGTATAAGAAATGAAGACATCGGAAAACCCATCAAAGTAAAAAGATTATTTTGTCTATTCATTGGGTTTTCTCTCCTCCAAATTTTTTCCTGTAACAGATAAGTATTTAAAAATTGTATATGTAGAACAAAGTGTAGTAAGGCAATTTCGTAAAATTGCCCGGATTACTGGCTGTCTGTACAGAGATTCTTCCTCACAGTTTTTCTGAGAGAAAGAGATGTCTATAAAATGATCAACCAGTATTCCTGTATATAAGTAATGTATTGTATATTGTGTAATACTTATCTGTGTATGGAGACGTTTCAACTCCGAGTCTGGAGTCGTTGTCAATCGTTTAGTGTTGTTTTCGAGTTTTTTTTCTAAAAAATTTTCGCTTTGATTTTGAATTTGTTGTTTGTCAAAAAATTTGACACTGACAATTTGTCGTTTGGCGATCACTTGACTCTGAGGTTACCATTTTTTTGTTCTGTTAGCAGTAAATTCTTCCAGTCCAAATGAAGGTCGGCTGAAGGTGCTCCGATTTCAGTGTTGTTTATCATCATACAATTGGCTTCTTTAAGTTTTCTCTTTTTTAAATTTTCTTCTTTCAACAAAATCTTTGTTTTATCCCAGTCTATCCTATGGCTGCCGGTACTCGTTAATACATGATTGGCCAAATTCATTTAGACTGGAAGAATTTACTGCTAACAGAACAAAAAAACGGTAACCTCAGAGTCAAGTGATTGCCAAACGACAAATTGTCAGTGTCAAATTTTTTGACAAACAACAAATTCAAAATCAAAGCGAAATTTTTTTAGAAAAAAAACCTCGAAAACAACACTAAACGATTGACAACGACTACAGACTCGGAGTTGAAACGTCTCCAGACACAGATAAGTATTACACAATATATAATACATTACTTATATACAGGAATACTGGTTGATCATTTTATAGACATCTCTTTCTCTCAGAAAAACTGTGAGGAAGAATCTCTGTACAGACAGCCAGTAATCCGGGCAATTTTACGAAATTGCCTTACTATACTTTGTTCTACATATACAATTTTTAAATACTTATCTGTTACAGGAAAAAATTTGGAGGAGAGAAAACCCAATGAATAGACAAAATAATTCAAGACCTCCTCAACAATCTTTTCGAAATTACGAAAGTAAAATAACTGATATGGTATGAACAAATGAGAAGAATGGGTGAAGAATGTCCCAATAAAATATTCTTAGAATGGACACCTCATATATTCAAGGAAAAGAAAATAGAACATCTACTATTTAGACAGGAATAGCGCTTAGAAGTATTTAGTAAAATATAACAAAGAATGAAGTATATGAAAATTACATTGGCAATTTATTATACACTGCATACTAATGTGTGTTGCATAACTTTTGATAATTAAGATGTTTTTGGTGGTCGAAATAATAGATATTACAAGTATAGCAGATATTATAGTAATTGAGTAAAGTAACCCGTTTAATAAGATAACGTAAACATGTTATAACATTTTTCGTGAATTTCATTTGGCGAGTGCAGTTACTTTTTGGTTAAAAGTAATTATAATACGTGCACTGAAACTCTATAAAGTGAATAATTGTATTATTAACTTTTTAGAATATGCCATGTCCATCTGGCAAACCAAAATCTCACTGAATTAAGCCAACTGTTCGATACAAACTGACCCCATTCCAACCAGAAGGGGTATATTCCAGGGAGACTCTCTTAGCAAGCTGTGGTTCTTCCTTGCCATGAACCCTCTCTCAAACAAACTGAACTTGACTAATTTTGGGTAGCAGAGTTTTATAGAAGGATAAAACGACTGTTGAAAACCAAACTAAAACTCTGTTTCAGGCTAGTGTTCAGTGCTTAGTTACTCTTTCGGTATAGTTAATTGGTGCAAGACTGACATTGAAGAATTACAACGAAAAGTTCGAGTTTTATTAACAAACGCTCAAAATCTCCATCCAAAGAGCTCTGTCGAACGTACAACTTTGCTGCGGTATGAAGGAGGAAGAGGATTGGCAGATATAATAAGCAAACTATTAGATCAACAAATTTCGATTTGGAGAGAGTCATATGCCAGGTTGATTATTCAACACCACTGCGATTGACTTGCCTCCCAAAATTTAATTGGAATACCTTTTATTCTAGTGAAATAGAGTAATAAAGTACGCACCTAACATAGTATTCTATTAATCCCCCCCCCTAATGAAAGAGCTAAAAATACTGAAGATATGCCCCTGACCAGACATAAAACTAAGACCTACCCGGGAATGATTTAGTCGGACAAGTGCCCGATTTACATTCGTGTGGAATTTTGTAGTCCAAAGTGTAGGGCCACACTGGTATCGGTAGAGCCGGAACGCCTATGGAACTGTCATAAATATAACCAAATTCTTCCAAAACCTGAAAAAGTTTAACTATTTTTAAAGCACTAAGTCTCATATGACATTAACATACCTTGTACTGAGTGTTTCTGCCCGGTTTAAGGAAAGGTGCCCTCATACCGACGACTTCACTTTTCGATATATTCGAGAAATGTTTTAAAATATCTCTCATTCCTACCATTTCTGCTACCCATTCTTCGTAGCCCTTGTTTTCCAAGCCATTTTGCAACCTAACAATGTGTACAAGATTTTGTTAAAATAATTAACAATTTATTTAGAACAGATACAAGTGAGTTTTAAAAGAAACCAACTAATTTTTTTTTCTTTTATTCTCTATAACTAAGTATATCATATACACAAAAACGTATTTATCGTGTTTACCCCATAATGAATTACATAAAGTGATTTGATTTTTTTATGCAACATTTATTATTGATCAAATTTTACTTAGGTTTTGGTGAAATAAAAAAATGCCTGTTGGCTTGACCCGCTACATGGTGCCTTGTTTTTTATATTTTTAATATTTATTTTATAAACAATTTGCCCCAAAATTATTATTATGTTTCCGCTTAGGGTATCCATCACTTTTTAAACAAATTAGACTCAGTAGTTTCAGAAATAAGCCCGCACAGCATAAAATATTTCTAAAATATTTTTGTAATATTTCTTGTTAGACAAAATGCGACAAAACCTCTTTTGAAATATTTCTTCAAATGCTCCTGTAATATTATTAAATAAATTCTATAATATTTCAGGAGATATTTCAAAAGATCTTTTGTCACAGATTTGAAGATATTTTAATGAAATATTTAAAATTGTTTTTATAATATTTCATGTTTGTTTCTGAGTATTATAAAATATTTCTGAAAACTTCGTATTTTAGGGAAAGAAACCTTAGGAAATATTTTTTTAGCATGGGCTTATTTCAAAAATATTGGAGTGAAATATTTTAAACTAGTTCTAAAATATTTCATCTATAATAAATTTTCTAAAAATGTGTCCAAAATATTATATAATTTACGACTAAAAAACTAATGAAATATTAATGTAGAATTTCACGATATATTTCTCCTATATTGCATGAAATATTTCAATAGATATTTTGTCGCCGATATAAGAACCAATGTTTGGATAAATATGTTAAGACCTATTTTAAAATATTTCTCAATTATATTTGAAATATTCGTACGCCCACGATAAAAAAACCTTTGAAATATATCGTGAAATATGTTAGAAATATTTCATGGAATATTTCAAAAAGCTTCTGTTGCAAAAATACACAAATTTCGGAAATATTTTATAATATTTCAAAATAAACACGAATATAAATATTTTACCAAAATGTATTTAAAATATCTTTATTTTTGCCACAAAGAATGTCACAATAGCCATACTACAACAATATTTCAAGAAATATTTCAAAACAAACATGAAATATTAGAGATATTTCATGCTGTATGAGAATTGTTAGATATTTAAGTCTTGTGTGAATTCAGGATATGTCAAACTCACGATCGAATTATTATATCAATTATTATATTCTTGTATAGTACATTTCAATAATTCAATCTAATATTTTTTTCTCTTTGGATTGAGTGCAACTGTCAAGCAAAAGGCATCGTCACAAAAGATTACAAATGCGAGAATTCGCCTGAGTATGCATTGCATTCTTCATTAACTATTCACCTCAAAGCAAAACGAGTTCTTTTTTGCATAACTTACGAAATTGTTTCAGTCGCTAATTCATGTCCTTCGCTTGCCAGTTCCTGTATCATATGATAATTACTGTATTCGTGAGATATGAAGAATGTTCCCTTGATTTCGCACCCATTCGGATTGACTCGTTTGTGATTGAACACCTTTCTGTAGTGGTCGTAGTTGTTCAGGTTGATAGCACCATCGAAAGTCATTAGTATCATTTGAGGTGTCTGAAAATGGAAGTAATCAAATTACAGAATATTTCATATTTCAAAAAACTATTTACGAAATGTATAAAATAAAAAAATTACTTCTATGAAAAAATTGTTCGCTCGTTAAAATTGAATCTTCAATCCGAAATTTTAGGGGTGGGGTTAAACTCCTGCCCCTGCTGACTACATGCTTGACTATTTTAATAAGGTCGGAATATTTCGAAATGATTGTTGTGGAAGTTGATCATCTGCCTCCTATTTGTATGATTTTCTCTTGTCAGTCAGTCTATGTAAATGATAATTATAAAGCGACAGGTTATATACATCATCTTACCGATTTTAAGCATCTCAGACGTATTGCCAAAGATCATATAAAGGGCTTCACACGAGAGCGAGATTTTTCTCGAATCATCGCGTTCTCGTCTTTCAAAAACGACACGAGACGAGATGTTTGGACCCGAGATTCTAGTTTATGGTCTCGTTAAATTTCTTTTATGAAGTTTTTATTCGAAAATTTATAAAAGGTCTACATAGAAAACAATATATTTTACAATAGATAAAATTAACTTGTTAACGCTTCTTATAGTAACGTATCTCTTATCATAAATATTTATCCTGGCTGATTTTTATATTTTAAGTTTGAATGATTTTTTTAACAGATGGTTGGGTTACCTTATTCTCCGTTGAGTATATGTGTCTATATTAAACTGGAGAGTAATAAACGTATATACTATCAACGGGTTTCTTAGGCTCGAAATTTTCTACCAGGCAGATCCGCTTATTTACAGCAGAACAGTAAACTTTTCATATATACGACTGATCCCTCATAAATTCAATACTTAAGGGACAACTTTTATTGCCTCTAAATACGGATGTTTTAAAAATTTTGTCTGTATTTGTATATCTGGAGAATTTTTTTGTTTTTTCTTGTATTTCTTGTAGTAAAGATGTGAACAATTATTGTATACATTTGTGGAAGTATGTATAATAGAACCGGGCAAATACGCAAGTATTTGGTAACAAACTTAGATGCATAAAAATATTTCAATTATTTTGTAGAGATACAATTTATGCAATTTTTGTAACATGTAAATAAATTAGCTTATCAGTGTTGTCGCTTCGTATCTTTAAATTGTTTATAAATGGGAGAATGCTAGACAACAAATTTGAGCACTATTGAATATCTACAACTTCGAATTGGACGAAAGCGTAGTTAACGACATTTAACAGCCACAGCATAACTCATCCCATACAAATAAATTACACTGACGAAATTAAAGCTATTAAAAAAGCAAGCAAGTCCGATAGGTTTATTTAATTTTTGCATACAAAGCCGTACATTTTCCTGGCCTTTTCGCCATAATTAAAAAACCACATAGTATTCATAACATTTGCAAACCAGTACAAAAATAAAAAATATTTTATGTAACTGAACACTGTACCTACTGACACAATTATTTCCAAACAAAGAGTTACTTATTATATATTTCATAATACTGTAAACAATAAATGTTAAGTCATTCTTCACACAATGCAATATAAATAATTTTATTAATGCTATAAATGCATTTTTCGTATTTATATTCAGTAAAAAATATTTTACATAAGTCGGGAAGATTAATGATTGTATATGTGGATTTCTATATATCTAAATATAAGAAAAATATTCAACATTGGGTTTTTAGAGTTAAGAAGTTGCTAACAATATTAAAAAAGGATTTAGTTTCTTGCAAATAACTCGCAAACAATTAATATTTAGTAAAATTAAAATCAGATCCTTAAAGGGGAAAATGTTTGTTTCTGTTATTAATTAAATAATTTTGATTGAATGGACTCGAAGACTGATGAAGAAGAACGACTGAAGGACAGAAAACCTTGCTGGAAGAACAGAGATGAAGATGTTTTTAGTAGATATTACGAGAAGTCAAGTCTAGCAACTAAGGAATTAACGTTGAAATTGATGAAAAATTAACTACAAATGAAAATGATACAGAGTTCATCTAAACAACTTAGGAAGAAATTATCTGCGCTATCAATTCCATCAACTGAAGCTAACAAGCAGTTGAAGTTAGCTATGATAAAATCTTGAAAAAAATCAGGGAGGATAAAACCCGTAGAGTTCTATTTTAATGTGTGTGTGTAAATTTTGTTACGAATTACCCGATAAAAAATTTTATACAGCAAATGTTTAAAATGGTTCCCACTAAAATTGTATCATTTAATTTTCTTCATTATGATAAAATGTAGCATTTTTGACTATAAAAAAACAATATATAGGTTAATTGCCGGCCGAGTTTCGATTTAATTTAATTTAAAACATTCGTTTCACACTGTTAGTGCACTTAGTAAAGTTTTTAATATTTACATTTAAAACTTAACAAACATTTTGAAAACTGAAATTTTCTGTTGATAAGTGCAAACATGGGTATTTTTTAAATTTTTTGACATAGGTGTAGTTCTTTTCTTGCACTAATACGATTTACATTTTATTTAAGCAAATTTAATTAATATATACGTAATAACTTACATCTTCTGGGTTTAAACCTCCAGGTATTAGTGTTCCATCCTTTGAACAAAAACAATATGGCAACTGACATTGTGCAGTGTCACATTTAACTGCTAAATCTGTTGGTGGTTCTGTGACTGGAGCAGGTGCTGGAATACAAACCAAATGAGAAAAAGAAAGTTACGTAACACTGATCACTTACTGGATGCAAACGGTCCACATCTTGCCTCATTTTTAAATGTACAATACTTGGATATGTCGTCAAAATACAGGCCCGAGGGACATCTGTTCACGTATGGGTATCCATCCACACACTAAAACAGGCTGGAATGAAGAACAAAAAAGAATAGTAAATATGACAAACCTGATAAAACCGTTTGCATGTTGCTGGATCTGCATAATTTCCGTTCCCTGTAGCGTGTGGACATTCGAAATCTTTATCTTCTGTTTTGGTTTTCTTCGACTCGGTTTGGCTTCTAACTGGAAAAAATTCACATGTGAAATAGACTCCCAGAGAATTTCGAATTATTTAATCAGCTTTTAAGTATTTTTTTGTTTGCACACTATTATAAAGAACAAATAAATGGGAAATTTGTCGAAAGTTATATTATACAGGTGTGTCAACACACTTCCTGAATGGTTTTAAAAAAGAGACTAGAAAAAACACAAAGCTTATCCAAGCGTAAATACATAATAAATTCTTGACTTCTATTACGCAATTCTCATAGGATAGTGATAAATTCTTTGAGTCTAAGAAAGATTGTTGCGATTACGCCGTCAGAATCAATTGGAATCATAAGGCGAGACGTTTTAATGATTTTATGTCGTTGATTTGTATTAAAGAAAAATCGTATAAAAATTAATTAATATTAAATAATAGACGTAGTAGTTAATAAATTTTAGCCTAAAGTATATACAGGGATTTCCGGTTGTTTTTAAAGTTTTTCCCGCAAATGTTTTTCATCTAAAGTTGCAGCACATGGAGATCATTTTATATTAGCAACAATTTTTGAAGGGATAAGCTTCTTAAGGCAGACTCTCTAGCAAGAATGAGTGAGATGGCTTTTTAACTAAGACTTTTTGAAAATGACCTCGCCACCGAATTTTAGAGACCTATCTAAGATGTTAAAGATAACGAGGAATCCAGAGAAGATATATGTTAGAGTTTCTCCGTCTATGTCAAGTGTCAGTATGTCGTTAAGATCAAGTGTAACAGCAAACTAACTGAAAATAACAGCAAATAATGTCAAGAGTATCTATACTCCAAGTCTTTTTTAATTCTTTAAGTTCGCAAGTCCTAGTTTTGACCATATATCAACTGAAAAATATGTACAAATTTATTTTTAATTTTTACAAAATGAGTTATTTGCAAACATACAAGGTATATATACCTAAAAACATGATAAAACTAAAATATAAAACGTTTAGAAATTGTTAAATAAGCAAATGCAGTAAAGACATTTGCATTATAGGGCAGAGTATAATTACCGTTATACAGTAGGGTTAAAAAAATGTTAGAAGTACTTGTATATAAAGGATGGTTGAAATATAAGGTATAGTAGAATTATAGTTATACAGGGTGGTTAAAAAGTTATATACTTGGTTGAAGTAAGGGTGGAGTAAAATTATTGTTATTCAGGGCGTATCAAAAATTTATAACATCAACTTAAGCAGTTAAGATATTTGAATTATAGGGCGGAGTATAATATAATTATAGAGACGGGTTCGAAAAAAATTAAAAGCAGGTGCATATACTGTGTGGTTGACATTTAGTACAATCTGTGATAATCCACTGGTTTTCAATAGTCTGTGTTGTCTTATGTTATTTTTAATATGTATATTTTATGTTTTTATGTGAGTTTGTGAACTAAGTTACTTTTAGTCCTTGACTTGTACATCCATTTTTAAATGGCAACGTATAAATTAAGAAAAAAAATGGTAGGAAAAAATTATAGTGATAAAATGTGGTTCAAAAATGTGAAAAATTTTGTTATATAGGGTAGACTACGAGCAGTTTGCACAAATAGAAAACCTGACATACATACGTGGCGAAGTAAGATTACAGGTTTGCAGGTATAATTGAAACAAGAGAATAATAGAAACCGTCAATAGTGTGGAGAGGATTTATACTTATAGGGGGGGGGGTTAAAAGAAATCAGGGCGGTTGCAATAATGTGTGGAGTTGAATTATAGTTGTACAGGGTGATTCAGAAAATGAAGACAAATAAGTTGTATGGGGTCACCAATACAAAGCACTATATATAGCAATAAAGAGTGAAATAGTGTTACACGTATAGAAATTGGTCCACATAATAAAGCAAATAAAAAAGGTTAAAAAATATGTGGAAAATATAGAAAAAGAATACAAATTAAGAAAGAGGGGAGAAAGAAATATAGAGATAAGAATACGCTAAAATAATCAATTAAATTGTACCTGAACTCAGATAAAAAAGAACGGTTTTTATTTTAAGTCAATTGAAATCGGTTCTTATTTTTAATATAAATTATAATTGTTCTTTAAAATGTTTGTTATTTTTCTAATGAAATGCATTTTCCATAGCATCTTCAATTCGTTGGGTACCATGAAGAAATTCATATTCATCAGGCATAGTGACAACTTTCTCCAATATTTTAACTTATTTATAACTTGTGTTAAATCAAAATATTGACTTTTCATTGTAGTATAAGTAAAATCCAATTAGTTTACTTTAGTTATTTGTTTATTTTAATATGTCAATGTCTAGAGTTTTACCGTTTAATTATAGAAAACGTCATTTTTTTTGAAGAAGTGTACAGGTTTTTCCCTGAAACAACTCCAATTCAAATTCATTTCGCGATAAAATATTAAATTAATTTATATCTACTAAATAAATAAATAATTATTCGAGATTTCAATCAGTTGAGAGTAGCGCAACTAATGAAGGTTCTCCACTGGAAGCAATATGTTGTCTTGTGTTCAATGGACCCAAAAATGTCAAAAAGTGCAAAAATCAGTAAGTTTAATGCTTTCTATTTGTAACTGCTATATTTAATATATACCACAAAACTTTTCACTTAGATATAAACACATTTGATTCAAAATACTTTTTTTATTAAAATCTTTGACATTTTTTCCATAAATACCTTTTGCGGAATTTCAATGCTGTTTTTGAAACTGGCGGCGCTGTAATTATTATAAAGGAAAATTGTAACTAATAATCTGAGAAAATTCTCGTTATTTAATATGTATATATGAAGATGATGTTGATGTTTGCAATGCATGTCAGAGGAATTTGATCAAATAATGGTTTCGAGTGATTCGTACATATATTTAAAAGTCGAACAGTACCTCCATATTCACGCGTTGAGTTCATTATAAACAACCTGGTTTTAAAATATTATTTAACTTTGAAATTGAGTTCACTTAAGATGTAATTGACCTATTGCGAATGATGAGAAAGTTATGAGATTTCTGATTCAAATTTGCATAAATTACTTTCAGACCATTTATGTAACACTATGTTAGTTAGTTCAAGATAAATGTATTAAAATCGTATGCATGTATTTCTTTTTTTTTTGACAAAGTTATTGGCATTTTTGAATTTAAGATTCAAGAAAACAGGGAAATTTGAGGTGGATATAAAAAGTTTCTTAGATATTTTTTAGATAATTCTATTGCAATTTCAATTTAAAAGTTTCACCTTTCAAACAAGGAACAATTTGTGCTTCTATGTTGACGGAGCTTCAATTTTTTTATGTAATAGATTTTTTAGAATTTGGCCGGTTAATTTAATTAGAATACGTGTGACAGGGGAGGATCCAGAATTGTCGTTTGGGGGCTTGATCTCGTTGGGGGGGGGGGGGCTTAAGCGCCTTAGTCAACCCCTGGATCCTCCAATGACGTGCGAGATAGATTTGGGAATCTTGATTTCCTTTAACGTCTATCTGGAGTTCAAAACACCTTACTGATTACTCCTACAACTCATCTGTAGTGAAAATGCTGAGGAACCTTGGATGTATCACAGATGTATGAAAACACAGTTTGGCACCCTAACACCAAACATTTAGTTCGGAATTATTGCAAGGTCGCCCACATATAAAAGTTTATTTAGTCTTTATATATTTGACTGTCAGATTCTACTGACTTGTGATCCATATGTTAAATAAATTTGGTGATAGACTTGGTTTATAGATATTTTATTGTTTTTTCTTTTACTATCCGGATTATTATGCTGTCTGAGCATAAGTGCTTTTTATTGTGTTCCATATATATGTTTTGGCATTTATATTCTTCCAATATTTTGCTAGAGTACCTATAGTTCTAGTGAGATCATGGTTTTCGAAATCAATATTATTTCCCCTCTATTATTATCAAAAGATAACGATACAAAAAATAGTTTCTAAAGTATTTATACATTTAACAGGTATATATTAACTTTTCAAGGTTACAGGCTAAAAAACTTATCAAAGAATTGTTAATCCAAGAAAATCGTTAAATTTAGTATCTCAATAAATCAAATGAAACCTGTTTTATAATCTAATCCAATACGGTAATACAAACATGATCTTGTATAGAGTTTGAATTTTGGGTGGGGCTGACTGGACAAACTAATTAAGGAATAAATTACATTTCCGAGAAATATTGTCGATAATCAATTTTTGTTTATTTAAGGACATCTAGTGACATTATTGACAAATATGTACTTGAGAGTTCATTATGATTGTATACAGGATTTGGAGTTTGGAATAATGTTGACTGCAGACATTAAAGATTAGGGGACATAGGCGTTTTTATAAATTCATTGCTGGTAAATATAAAGTAATATGAAATATACACAGTGGTCAAGATAATAGAGACTCGGTAAACACACAAATTTGAAATGAGTGCTCGATGAGGGTCCATGTGCTTGTAACGGTCATATTGTGTTTCTCAGTATTACGTTTTCAGTTGTTAATAATGGTTGTGAATAGTGTTCTCCATAATGCCCTTTTCAATCATCTTCTTTTTTTTACACAGTCTCCCTGTGGAAGTTGGCGATCCAAATGACTAACATTGTTTTTGATGATGTCAGTTCACGTATGGCCAAACAAGAGTTTTGGAGACTCCCTACTGATTTTTTGCCTTGGATCTTTCCCTCGATTATTAACCTTAGTGATCCACAATATGGCCAAGGAGAGTTTTCTCTTTCTTTTTTTGACATTAAACAACTGTTCTTTTTGTTGTTTTGGTATGTATGTATATTGTTGCCTTTGAGGTATATTCCGAAAGTTTCTATATGTTTTTTCCATTTATAAGTCCAATGTCCTTCTTCCGCAATCATATAGTAAGACAGCTTAAGTTGTAAACTAAGATTAAAACTAATAAAGAGTTTTTTTACGCTAGTGAATGTTCTTCTAGCTTGCTCAATTCTGACCTTTACTTCGCTTTTTGTTTCACTCGTTTACTATGGTCCCCAGGTGTCTAAAGTTCCGTCTATGTAAAGATTTATGTCCAACACATTTTCAAAGGGTATAAGTATCATCTGCATATCTAATACATTTATTTCTTTGTCAAGTGCTTTTCTAAATATTGCTTGTGAGTATATATTTAATAAAAAGTGATGATACTATGCAACCCTGTTTTTGTTAACCTAACCTAACCTAACCCTGTTTTTGCTAAGTGAGGACATTCAAAACGAATAATCCAAATTGGGTCTGGTGAACACAAAAATCTGAATGATTTTTTATATATTTTGGTATAAACGGTAATCGTCGCAAGACGACGAGTTAGTTTTCTTGGCCAGTTCTATGAAGGTTAATTTTTCCCTGAATTATATACAGCATTCAAGAGTTTAGTAGAGAACTTAAGACCAATACTATCTTGTTCAGCTATGTTTCAAAACTGCAGCATGGATCTTATCGGGTCCCAAGGTCTTGGCGGTTTACAATAGGTTTATGGCATGGATAACTTCCTCTTTTGATATTTTCTGGATTTGAAGATTTTGTTTATAATCGAACAAAGAGTTTATTCTTGAAAATTATTTTGAATATAAATCGTTTTTAACATTAAACGAAAGGTTCAAGATAAGACTATTTTGTAATGATTGTTAGAGAAAAGAGATTTTGAGTGTCTCGTATCAATTGTTATGTCATAAAGTATCCATATCCAGAGGGCGAATTCAAGGGAGGGGCGGTGTTGGGGATGATCGCCTCTTCGAAAGCCTCGAAGTTAGGGAATTTTTTAAGGAGTCAATCGTATCTCCTGGAATAAAGTAACTCTATGGGTTTAAACATCAGATGGGCTATTTTTATACATATTAGGAATTTTGTACGGTTTGTTCTGCTTTTTCGTTCTGAACTAATTTCTCAATTCTTGCTTGTTGTCATCGTCTCCATTATCCACCCGTGTCACACAACTCCCACTTCAGTTGTTCCATGATGGTTACGGTGTGTTGGTCTATCCTTATCTTCCCATTTGTCATTCAATCTGTTCCACAGACTCCAGCATTCTATCTCTCACATCACTAAGTTGCAGACCGATTCTATATCTTCTACCACACATTCTAACAAAAAATAAGTGTTTAGATCTGAACGATTTTCAAATTTCAACACACGTAGACCTTATGTGTATACTATGATCATTGAGACACTGAGGTCATACATGAACTACAGCTTTCACAATGGTCTAAAAATTGGAGTTTTATTTGAGGTCTATATCCAGGATCGAATCTCTGTCAGATCAGCTGATCAAGTTTTTCTTTAGTTAATAAAAATTGTAGATGATGAAATAATACACAGTATTATTGAATTCCACTTTATTTAGACACACTTGTGACAATAGTTTCGCTACATTGTAGCTTCTTCTGACAATGTAGCGAAACAATTGTCACAAGTGTGTCTAAATAAAGTGGAATTCAATAATACTGTGTATTATTTCATCATCAGACTTAATTTCCACCAAGTAACGGCCAACTCCATTCAATGTAAAAATTGTAGACTCTACTCAAGACGTGCCACATCTCAACATCAACAAACATGCAGAGGGGGACAGGATTAAATTTGAACATAGCATTTCATCCCTCCAATGAAAATGTTACTCTATTTTTCTTGGCTCCCCCTCCCCCATCAAATATTGTGGTAAGTGTAGGCTTAATATCTCCGGTAAAATATTCAACTTGTCCTTAGTCTTTGGAGGCAAATTTTTACCACAGAAGACCTTAAGCTCTTCTTTGGTTCTTACAAGATCTTAAGTACTACTATCAGCTTTTCTCTTTTTCAGTACATTTCTTGATCCGTTTAGTCTTTAAATGCCAATTCCTCAATCTCTAGCGTTACCCTCTCGATAAAAATTGCCAAAAATATGTCTTTTCAGTCTTTCGAACCAGTACTTTAATTCTAGAGACCCTTCTCTTCTTTTTATTTCAGTAAGTCTACAGATTTTCAGTGCAGTCCTTCAATTCTCATCATAAATGTTAAGCGCTTCTTCTTCGATTTGTCTTCAGACTTTAAGCTCTCTACTTTATCATCACTTTTAATTCCACTGTTCTATTGTTCACAAAAAAAAAATGACTGAATATAGCCTCATATAACATATATTCAGGCTAAACTTATAAAAACTTCTTCATCTTAACATCCAGGATATATGAACCACGTCACCTACAATTCTAGAAGAATAGTAACTCGTATCTAGAAGTAAGTAGCCTAATGAAGAACTGACAATGATAATTAGACTATTTTGAGGATACGCAGAACAAAATTGTTTCAATAATTTTTATTTTAAAAACTACCGTTTGAGTGAATAAATCTAGGGAAATATATTTTTATTGTTCCATTTGTTTGCATATTCAACCAGGTGGTAGATCACATAAAAATCTTCATAGTAGTCATCAACACTGAAGAGTCAAATAGTAATCATTTATAAAAGTAATTAACATTGTAAAAGTTATGCGTTTAATTATTGTCGTCAAATACATATTAAATAAATAACTAGCAAATAGAACGACGTTTAAATCTCATTAGTATTTACTTGAACTACCGGCTATTATGATGTAAATGAAATGAAATTGCGTTTTTGCCAGCAAAAGAAAATTGTATAATCGATTTAACGAATAGAGACTAAACAGATTGGAAATACAGTTAATTCAAAACCGAATCCGACTCACCTAAAGTGAAGAACGAAGTAAATAAAACAACAACGAGCACCAAACTACACAATTTAGCCACTGAAATCGCCATAACTATCGTGTTGAAGAAGCGTTTTTTTAAATCACACAGTCCTCACACGCCAACCGCGACACTGACAGTCTTCGACTGCACTTTCCTCTTCTTCAGCAGCACGTTCTTCGCTGCTTCGATATAATCGACAACAATCAACGTTGGCTGTGCCTAAGTGCGACTTTCCTTAAATCACTCATTAGGTCAAGGCGACGTACCGGTTTCTCGCGTTTGAATTTTGGCGATTTTTCGTATAAAATCGCCACTCAAGAGATCTGGGAAAGATCGATAAATCTTCACACACACACACACGAAGAAAGTAAATTTGTAATCTTAATAAATTAAAAACGGTGTGTTTTGTGTGAGATGTCGTCGTTGGTGGTTTCACAGATCCGTTCTCGCAATGTTTACTTACGTTGAACGACGTCAAGAATGAAAGAAAGGAATTATTGTTCTCACATTCCTACCATATGCTTGCAGCTTTCTTTTTCTCAAACGGTCTGGCACGACATGACTTGAGAAATTTATTATGATTATTCCTTTCGAGAGAAACCATGAATTTCTATTGATATAGTTAGCAGTTAGTGTTGTTAGAAAATTAAAGAAACTTTATGGTTTGTTTGGACAATCTCTTTAGGAAATTCTACTAACTAGGTGAAAATGAGGGAAAAATTTGTAGTAGATTTACTTGTTGCCACTGAAGATGATCATTTTATTATCATTGAAATTCGTATGGACATAATTTTGATTCACGGTTATGAAGCTGATAGACAATAACTCGTTCCTCAAACTTTCCTTGGACTTCCATCGTCTGGAAATGGAAGTAATGTTAAGATCTTGATCAGCAATGCAGGGAGTCCGATTAATAGAAAACTTTTTAGAATCGAGAAATGACGTCACTTTAAATTAAACTACTCAAAATCTTTCATTATTCGCTCTGTTCCTACATACCCTGTAGTTTCTGAAGGCTTTTCGTTTAATATGGGAACATTTTCACAATTTTATTAATCATTTTCGTAAAAACAACTACTGCACTTTGAAAATATATTTATACTAGCTGACCAATCGGCTTATTTGACATATTTATCTTGAACATTTTTTAAATTTGGTAATTTTAACATCCCATACATTTTTACATTTTCTGTCGAAAGCTTTTTAACATCATTCATGAGCAACAAATATGTGGCACCAACCGCTTCTAAAAACAAATTATTTTCGAATTTAATATGGAGAGCTAGACATGTTTGAGATTTTCACATTTGATATAGTGGTTTTCCTATTTTAATTTTAGGTAATTTGTTGGCATGGGTTGATTAAATTTTTGCAAAATGATACTACTTGTTATTTGTTTAGTGAGGGCAATATATACACCAACTTTCATGCCTGTGTCTTATTTTGTTTTCGAGATATATATTTTTAATTTTTAAAAAATATTTTTTTTTGTGGATAGGGATACTCTAATCACCTATCGGTAGAACATATATTTTATAACCTATTCTCATACCTATCTCTCAAATATACATAAAAAATTCCATAAAAATCGGTGGATCCGTTTCGTAGTTCGACCACAAATACCAAGACACGAGATTTTTATATATCATCATGCTATAGATATTGTGTTGATTTTACTTTTAAGTTTATATTTAAAAATTTATTAAATAACGTTTAAAATTTTGCTTCCTTACTTTTTGTTGACTCTTTTTTTTTTCTTTTCTCAGAACTTGGGCTCGGGGCTTAATGTATTTAACTGTACTGTTTATTCACTTATAACACATTTAATATTTTATTAATAATATTTATTGTAACATAATTTTCTCAGACTATTAATGCTATTATTTAATGATAGCTACAATTCATTTTGACATTAGATGTCAAATTTGTTTTTTTTTAATTATATTACCAAACAAATTTTTTTTCTGGATCCTAATCACCTTGCAGTATGAAATATACCTTACGACAATAAACACCGTGACACATGATTTTTATATTATTTGATTTTTAATAAAGAAAAAAAGCCAGAAAACCCTATTCAAAATTACAATGACATTTGCTGCTCCAGAGGGAGGTACTAGGGCATGCGTCCCCCTCGACCATCGAGTTATAAATACTTCGCATGATTTATTTTTCTAGCCCCCCACCCCCAAATTTTACAAGAGCTCATATACTGGTGAAACATCAAAACCGCCCAAAAAAAAACACCAATATGTCTGGAGAAGCAATAGGCCTTTTCATATTCGAAAAATTTTTTGTTGCCGTGCGTAATTTTTTTTGAGCAGTTGTCAGACCTTTGGCACGTAAATACAATGTTTTTTTGCTCGAAAAAAATGACAGAAGGCCTATATAAGCAAACGTAGAGCAAATATTTCCTAGAGATAACCTGTAGTGTATAAATATAGTGCCAAGGCTAGAGAGGGTAAGAGACTCTATTTCTCTCTATTTGGAACTGCTTTCAATGAGCTCATTGGCCGCACCTATCAATTGGCACAACATTTGTACATTGTAGGCTACCTCGAGAAGGTGTATGCTCTAAGTAAGCAAATAAAGATTGTCAAACCAGGATAATGTTATACTGAAATGGAATGGGACAGCCCATATTTAAGAAGTCACTAAGATAAGTCAAAGTGTCTATATGTTGCTAAACAATGAAAAATTAGGATAACCTATAAAGATAGACTTATCATGGCAACCAGATCCTATCAAATGAAGATCAATAGAAAAATTCAAACAGACCAATCATTAGAGATCTTTTCGTGCAAAAAATACTATCAGGATACTGCCTGTGCCATCACATTAAGAATGATTTGTAGTGATATTTTGCTACGTTTTCCACTGGCAAATATGTTTTTTTACTTTATTATAAACAATTGAAACAAGAAAATTGCGTTTTTTTTTTCGTTGCATGTTTATAAAATGAAAAATAATCTCAATGATATCAACAGGTGAATTGTAAAGCATGGAAATACCATTGAAATGAGCCCAGGATCGATCTGATAAGATCTTTAGTAACAGGGAAAAACAAAAAATACTGGAAAATTTAGCGGTTTTCTTTATATTATCATAACTCCATCACTATCGAAGTTGTAGACCTGGGCTTGTGGGAACTGATAGTAATTGATACCTACCTTATGCGTGACTAAACCAGGCGCTATCGGTTTATTCGTTTTTGAATAATTGCGATCTGTCTGAAGTTTTTAGTCCACTATTCTTGCAGTGTGACACCATGCGACATGGATCGTCAAATATCAATTCAGAATAGAGATGTGGAAAGTAGAGCCTCTATTTTCATTATATGTCTGTGAAATATACGAAAAATGTTAGCAAAAATGACCAAAATTTGGTGAGCGTATGAATGTGTTCAAATAGTGGGGGGAACACGGTTGTTGAACCATAATTATTATCGATAGTAACTATCACTCTGATAGATGGTGAAAGAATCTAATCGCTAAAAAAACTTCTATACAGAGTGATTTGTTCGATTTTATTATATCAAATGAGAACAGTTTGTTTATTAATATATTTATATGTAAACGGTTTCTTGGAAATGTTTTTGCTTTAATTTGTGGATTTTGGGTTTACGAAACACCGAAAGAGAAATTCTTACTTGTGAGGATTTTTAATATTAAAACGATCTATGTATGTGCCTCTACTATATATTACTATACGCTTCCCCCAGTCCTTAAATACATTCATATGTTCGCCCATTTTTTGTCATGTTTGCTAACATTTTTCAGATATTTCACAGACATTTAGTGAAAAATTAGAATAGAGGCTATGTAGAATGACACCTCTACTTTCAACAACTTTTTTCAAAATTGAAATTTGATTATCTATGAAGCATGGGGGCACAATGCAAAAATAGTGAACAGAAAACTTTATATCACATTTGTTTAAAAACTAATAAACTGGTAGCGCCTGGTTTTGGCATACATAAAATAGATGTAAATTACTATTAGTTCCTACAAGCCCAGTTCTACAGCTTCTAAAGTGACAAAGATACGGTTTTTTTTTTAAAAAATGCTACATTTTTCAGTATTTTTTGTTTTTCCCTGTTACTAATGATCCAATCAGATTGAGCCTGGGCTCATTTCATTGGTATTTTCAAGCTTTCCAATTGACCTGTTGACACCATTGAGATTAGCTTATTATTGTTGATTTTATAAACATGCTAAGAAAAAAAAAACGTAATTTTCTTGCTTCAATTGTTTATAACAAAGTAAAAAACCATAGTTGTGAGTGGAAAACATAGCAAAATATCGTTAGGAATATTTGTTAATGTGATGACACAGTCAGTATCCTGATAGTATTTTTTACACATCAGTTAATTTTTGCTCTATTGATTGGTATAAAAATAAATCAGTCAATAACAAAACATTCAAAATTGTCAAACAATATTAACAATCACATAAACCCATGTTTGAATGAATATTGAAGATTATGGCACAATTGCACTTTAAAAACCTATATTTCGACAATTGATTTGACATGTGAACTGTAAACCATAGGCGCACACAGGACTGTTTTTTTTTGGGATTTAAATTACTTCTCTTCATTATCACCACTTAGCAATAAATGTAAATGCCCATGTAGTGATAATGTTTTGTTTTATTTCAGTGGGCAGGAGGTTGAACCAAATTGCCAACACTTATGCTGTAAACTATTGAAATGTTAGATAAACAAATTGTCAGACCATTATTATAACTTTATTACAACAAATTCAAATTTTGGTGATTGAATTGATAATGCTCTTTGTTCATTTAATTTCAGTTTGATCATAAAGTGATACTCAACTTTTATTTAATTATTATTTATTTCAGATTTCAACTTTTGAAAATGCCAAATGAAATTCTGGTGAAACGTCAGGTAAAATGTTATTTTCAGAGCACAAACCAAGACACAGATGTACACTGGATACAACAAAAAAAATCATATATATATATATATATATATTTGTTTTTAAGTTTTTGCAGGAACTAAATGTGTTCGGTGGTAGTAGTATTTGAGTAACTAGAAGCAAAAGCAGAAGGCTACGAGAATTATGCGAACTGACCTGAAGAGGGCAGATCTGACTCTGCCGAAACGTCGTCATTTTACCATCGATCCCAGCAGGGATCAGTTATCAACTACTCGGTTGAGATCCCAGAAACCACTGAACACACACACACACACATATATATATATATATATATATATATATATATATATATATATATATATAATTATCAAAGAATAAATTCCCATTAACAATCAAATTTTAATAAACAGTTCTTACATTGTTAAAGTATGTTGTGTTTACAAACAATCTTCAATTATCCATAATGCCTACATTAAAACTCCTAATAATCGAAAATTACATACTCAAGTACGTATGGGTGTCCATGGTTCTAAAATGTCTTTATACTTCTTTTGTTCTGGAAACAATGAAAGTTATCTTTTTCTATTTTGCTTCAAAACAATATATCTACTCACCCAATGGTGGGAAGTCTTCTGGATGTAATTGAACATAATGCCTTAAAATAGCATCTCTATCAGCTAAACCTCTGTTATGAGCATCATCCCAATATTTCACAATCAAAAATGCTCCAAGAGTTAAGCCAATATGTTTTTGAATACCTTAAACGGTTTGTTGATGTTTATTAGATTTGATTATATAATTTCAGATCAGATACTAACCGCTCATTATTGGCCTGCGAGTGGCTTTATTAGCTACGCAGACACCTGCAAATGTAATCACTGCCCCAGCCACGGGATTGAACCATTTCGAAATTATTGATGGTTGAAAAATATTATCATTTTCAAGTATTTCTAGTGCAGTTATAGCTCCTTTCGGCCCTGTCGCCATTGCTGTAATTTACAGTTATAACCTCACTCCCAATCTGTCAACATGATAAAAAAATTAAATTCAACCCATAGAGCTTATATCTCTGTAGTTAGCAGGCAGTGCACAAATCTCCTGCCGAGGCTAGAAAGAGAGTGCAATACGTTATTCCACTCGATTAGCTAGACTAGATTATCTGCAGTATGTAGTTTATTGCCTGCATCCCCAATCCACTGAAATAGGCTTTTGCTCTCTTTATTGCCCATTTTATTTATTTTTGGCAGGCGATATGTGTATTGTATGCTACCTCCAGAAGTATATGCTCTAAAATTCGACTTGTTAAACGACGAGCTGCACCACGTGGTGGTTGGTTTCAGAAATATAGTTGTCCGTAAAATAGATATTTTGCGGACTAATATAGTTTTTAAACCAACCGCCTTGAGACACTACCCATCAGTTACTAGATGTAATCTTCTAGTAGGTAATACTCTATTTGGTGTATTAAGAAACGACATACGTTCCAAACACCACAAAACGAGAAATATCTCATGCAACATTGCTAAGAAATTTGACTTTTGTGTGTATATATGAATTTTGAATTGAAATTTCGTTTTGTATGATCTGTGATTGAAATTCATCTAAGAAATTATTATTATTCAACAAATCGTAATATAGGTATTATCTTTTTGTTTTAGAGGTAATGGCCAAAAGTTATAAGCTGTGAAAGTCATTTATTGTCTATGTAACAAAATACTGTAAATTCAGTCGTTTATTGGATAAAATATTACAGAGTTTTGCTACTGTTAAATTGTAAATAAATATATGAGAAGTTATTTAAAAGCATTCAGTTGTTAGTTGGGAGTGTCTGCAAAATAACGAATGTGTGATGATTTAATCATATTTAAATTTGCTTCTTTGCAGTCGTAAACCTACAAGTTAATAGCAGATTGTAAAATACTCACTGTTATTAACAACCTGTCAAATATAAAGTTGAACATTCCGAAACCTTTGCTATTATTTTTTTATAAGCTTCGCTTACTACATTTTGGTATTTGAAAGATCAAATTAGAAATTGAGGACAATTTATCACTTCTGATGAAATAAAATAGGCCCTTTGAAATAAAGTATATAATTTTAAATTCAATATCACATGGCACTTATATACTTCACTTTTAATTGTTGAAGGTTTGATTACTGAGATGTTTTCATATTTCTAAGTTGTCTGTGTTTGGAAGTAGTGGCCTGTATTAAGTATTCATTGATTTAATTCTTGCACTAAAAGTCATAATAAATTTCTTGCCTTCAGTCAAAAATCCAGAAACTACACTTGTTCCATATACTAATCAATACGCATTGGTCATACTTAAAAAGTTTTAGCTCATTTCTACTGTTTGAAAAAAGTGATTTGATACCTGATTTAAAGGGAGTTCTCCATAATCATTTAGCTCCATTAAATCACCCTTATTTTGTTTTCGCATTCTCTAATGACCTTGCACTACTATTTTTCCATATGATATAAGGTGAGGAGCCATCATTTTTAATTTATTAATGTTTAATACTGAAAAATGAAATATTCTCAATTCAGAAGTATTTACAATTACATAGTACGTATGTATATTTTGTATTTTGTATATACCAACTTAAAAAGATTATTTCTCAACAAAAGCAAAAGTTTGTCGTTTTGTGGTATTTGGAACGTATGTCGCTTCCGGATACGATAATAGAGGATTATCTACTAGAGGATTTCATCTACTAAACGATGAGTGGCACCACGCCACGGTTGGTTTTTGAATTACATTTATCCTGGAAAAATTCTTTGACTTTGAATTGTATTGTTATTACCATAAATAAGTCATTCTTAGTTAGTACCAGAATATTTCCCAAATAACCGGTACGTTATTCCAACTATGCCTTAACAGGCATATTCTGATTGATGAAAGTCTCAGCTAAATACAGACATGTACTACCTATGTAGGTAGTTATACACACTATCACTATAGAATTATTTAGTAATAAATATAAATCAATTACAAATGCGTCGCAACCTTACTTTACGAGAGGAACAAATAGTAATGCAAAGTCATTAGAGAATGCGAAATCAAAAATAATTCAATGAGCTAAATAATTATGACGAACACTTTTTAAATCAGATATCATTTCCGTGCTATTTACACGTCAAACGGACTAGTAGCCACAACCACGCTATCTATTCGGACTAACAACCACTATCTCGCTATTTATACGGGAATTTATCTCATAGCCACTTATGTGCCATTACACGTCCTATTTACTTTTAGGTCACTACCACACCATTTCCGCGCTATTTACACGTCAACTGGTTTAGTTGCCACAGCCACGTTAATTACACTACAATTGATCTCGTAGCTCCTTCCATACTATTTGAACCTGGGTTGAACTAGTGGCCAGCACCAAGCACGGTTATTTGTCTCGTACCCACTTCCGTGCTATTTACATGTTCAATAGACTATTTGCCACACCCATGCTATTTACACGGCTATTGGTCTCATAACAACTTTTGTGCTATTTACACGTTAATTGACCTAGTAGCCACTACCACGCTATTCGCACAGCAATGGTCTCGTGCTATTTATGTCAATTGGACTAATAGAAACTACCACGCCTTTCACACGTTACGATTTGCACCGTACAGGGCTCGTAGTCCCTTTCGTGCTATATAAACGTCCATTGTACCAGTAGTCACTACTACGCTATTTACACCTCATAGGCCTAGTAGCGAGTAAATAGCGTGGTAATAGCTGCTAGGCCAAGTGCCATGTAAATAAAACGGAAGTGGTTTCGAGACGTGACTACCAAAGCAATATTTGATTCCAATCTAGTGAAATAATTTTGTGCCCTCTCTCTGCTCTCTTTTTGTCACAATATTTGTGCATTACAGGCTTCTTCCAGCCAACTGTTGACTCTGTAGAGATTTCTGATTTAGGAATAATTTCTCAAATGTTAGAATTATTGGCAATAGGCGTCTACAACCAAACCTAATGATATCAGTATGGGAGACTTTAGGGCTTATTCTTTATCCATTAAGTGGGGGACAGATTTTCTGAGAAATAATGTTATAAAACTATAAAAAAATATAAAGAATCACCTCTTAACATATCTGAATAGAAGATGTCACAAGGGCAAATGTTCACATTGTAAATTTGTTCTTGAAACAGAAGATAAACTTAAGAATTATAGACTTTAGCACATGAAGGATTTTCAAATTAATGTTCCTTTTGCTTTAGAATTATATTAATCAACAAGTTATGATGGGCAACTATCAATACCTATTGAACAATAAAAAACCACTTATGACGGATTTATTTTTTACATTATATAAATATACATATTTGCTTTACATAAGGACAATCTTCACTCAAAATGTTTCATGTCCTAAATTGATTTTTTAAAAAGTTCTTGAATCACTTGACAAATCTCTACTGTATTATAAATTTTTGTCTTTTATATACTCCAGAATAATGACAAGACATTTGTACATCCAAAACAAAACGATTTTTTTTCAGAAAATAAAATGTGAAAGTGTTTTTAATCACTAGTATCACTGTCAGAATATGCTCCTAATAAGGACAAACCACTTGGTACTGTTGCCTCTACAGTTTCCTTAACACTATCTGAACTTTTTTGGGCAGTACTTTCTTTAATCACTGGTTTGACAACTGCTATTAAAGATTTGCTGTCTTTTTTCACATTAGGTTTTACTATACCCATGAGTGTATTAGTCTTCTTTTGAACATGTTTGTTTTTCATTTCCCATGATGAAGAGCTGGAACTTGAACTGGCTGATTTTTCTGGATCATTTGGTTCTTTTGACAATTCAGAACCCCTTACCTCAACACTGTCAATTTTTACATGTTTTTCTTCTAGTTTATCTTCATCAACAATTTCCTCTTCAACTACAAGTTTTCGTTTTTGACCAGATTGGAATTTGACACTTCTGAAAAAAATTTAAAAGTATTTTATTAAAAAATTTTTACTTGGTAATTAATATTTAAAGTGGAACAAGTTCCTAAACAATATGGAAAGAACATCTTTTTATATTCTCTTAGTCTCTTTTTACCAACCCCACAATATTATTTAAGGAATCATTACTAATCATTAAACTGAAGTTACTGTAAGGAAATAATTACTAAATTTAATTAACCCTTACTTGATGTATTCTTCATCTAATTGTTGCAAACGTTCTTCCCTTTCCCTCTCAGAAATTGTGTTGTCATATGCAGATAACATATTGTCAAAGTCAACAACTTGCTGTCTCCTGTTTAGATCTTTCAATTCTTCTAATGATTCCAACAACTCAATTTCATTTTTTGATTGTTTGGTGCGATTTTCTAACAATTTCATTGGATTATTTGCTTCCTCTTCTTTGGCTTCTTGTTCTTCTCTCAGAGCCTGTTCTTCAGCTAATTTAAGGGCCATGAAGTTTCTAGTAGCTCCTGCTTCAATTTCATAATCTGTGTTTTTGGGATCAGTTTTGAAGGAGATTTCTTGCAAACATCTTGTACACTGAAAGCATGGATACAAAAAAAATGAAATTGAAGAAAACATTGGCAAATAAAATAAACTGATTAAATTCAACATAAATAAACATGAATATTTATTAGAATATAGCTAGTAATAAGTTTATATAGAAAATTAATGAAATATCTAAGTTATTTAAATGATGCTCTTTTCAACTGAAGATTCAAGTTTGCATTTATTTCACTATATCATAAAGGCACTAATACCTTTATATAAAATCGATATATCCTAATTCCCAAATAATCTTGATTTTCAACATCTTCTTTTCTAGCATTAAACTTTTTGCCTTTGTAAATATACTCTCCACACGTTTTACATCTCATGTTAAAAGGGGCCATCAAACGTACTGTATATTGCCTGTTTTTTGGCAATTTCATACGAGGTATCTTGGCTGGATCAAAATCTGGAGGATAGTATTTCTGGAATCAAAGACATCATGTATATCATAACTCAGGACAAGTAGGCAACATTATACTTACATTCAAAACTTTACGTTCAGACATTTTTAAGAGTTTGTTATACTAAGAAAAAAAACAAATATATTTCTTATTTATTACAATGTAACCCTTAAACTTATTTTATTTTGACAATTCAATTTGACATTTGATATTCAACGAAAATTTCAAACCATAGAGTATATTAGTCTGGAGAGGGCTCTAAAGAGCACCAATGTTGTTCTTAGAGCATACACATTCTGGAGGTACCCTGCAATGCAGAAATCTCAGGAATGAAAGAATAGATTGGTAGGTGCAGGCAATGAGCTCAATGTATGCAGTTCCCAATCGAGTGAAATAACCTCTTACCCTTTCTATTGCCCTCTCTTTCTATCCTTGGCACAAAATTTGTGCACTGCAGGCCATTTTGTAGGAATTGGAAGCTCTCAGCATGATCTGTAAGCAGTATGAGACGCGAAACTCATCTTCTTTCAGTTACTGAGTAATATTCCCTTAAAAAGTAAAGAATTTCTAGTAGTTTATTAATTTTTGTTTTATTTCAGTCCGTCCATATTTGCTATGCGCGGGAATGGCTGCTATTGAGATTAATTTTTAATATCTTGTCATAGAATTTGTAGATGTTTCTGTGGTTAAAGAAATATTGTAATTTTTTTATGTTTTTGAAAATTTGCCAGTTCATATTTTAATATTATTTTAGACTCTACTATTTACACATTTATGGTCAATTAGGGCAATTCTATATTTTTCACACTTTGAGATTATGATATTTTTGGCATTTTGTAGCATTTTCGGTGCTTCTATGATTTTCAATTTTTGAATTTTTTTACATTTTGGATTTTTGATATACCTTAGATTTTTATGTTGACGTTTTAAGCGAAGCTGAATTCTTTTCCAGTTTTGATAATTTCGCTTAGGTGAAAATTTATTGGGTATTTCCCTGTGCTTTTTTCTCACCTGTGTCAACTTAAGTAATCTCAACATTTTCCAATTCTTGAGTTCAACAGAAGTGAATCAATTATCACCTGATATCAGGAGTTGATCAAGACACGTGCTTCCAGGGGAGATAATCGTTAGTTAAAGTCTTCCATAAGTTATATTCTTCTAGGCCTTTTGAGTTGAGGTTACTTGTGTGCCCCCGCCTTCTATCTGGGGTTTGTATTGTGGATGATTTTACCACAGGGTCTGACTTAATATATCTAAGACAAATCTGACACAAGAAACTAGAAACATAAATCATTTTTTGGGCACTGTTTCTTTAAATATTGATTTTTTTAAGTAGCCTATTAAAAAAAGATACAATATGCTTGTGATTCGACTTGGAAGCTCGGTCTCGGTAAACCAGGAATTTACTTATACGATAGATAATGGATGAATGTAGACGCCTTACTATAGGTGTCACCTTGTAATTCTATTATTGTGCTCAAGATTTGTAAGAATCATGTTTTGACTAATTAGAAGACACTAGGCCGCGTATGAATGTTGGGTTTCTGTGCAGTAGTTACTCTTTTGATCCTAAAAAGACGCATTTTTTCATAAAAATGGTTAATATTTTCGCTATACCTACTTTTAACTGATTGACTTGATACCTTTCGAATCAAATTCTGAAATTCTTGAATCTGCATCGTACTCCATACTTTCTATTTCGTTAAATTACCATCATTGTCATGAATATCTACATGATTTGTAGTTACCTTTTCAAGTAATGAAATGGGAACAAGTGATTACGAGACGACACTAGTCGGCTTAGCTTCGAAACAACTGAGATTTGCTAGATGGTGAGTACTTGAATTCTGTTAAATGTAACGATTGGTGGTTAATATATTGATGTGGATTCCCGAACTTGTTTACATACTTTTTAGGATGTAGGAAGATAGAACATAACAATCATTTATGACAGTTTTGTGTATAAATTATAATAAACAAACCAACATTATATTCCTTAACGACTATAAGTGCTAACATTTGGAAAAGAGTAGAACATTTTAAAATTTCTCTTATATTGTATTAATTTTAATTTATAACACTAAAATAGTATGTTCTCCAGCTGCAGTTGTAAGATAGGTATTCCTTGAAGCTGTTGAATAGGAAATTTCACAATAGCCGCTGTCACACGCACAAGAGTTTTAATAAGCTCTCTTGTGCAGCGTCCAGCAGCTGCAGTGAATTTCTACAGTAACCACGATGGCAGTCCTGTCCATTATCTCCCTGAAATAAGAATAAATAGATATAATGTGATCTACTAGATATAAAGTTAAAAATAGCAAGATTGGCACTAGTTTTCAGATGACATCAAAGCCACATTAAATTTAAATCGGGTCAGCACATGTGAATGGATAATGTTTTTCATTGGTGATGGGCTGATTAGCACTGCGAATTTTTCATTTTTTGTTCATGTATTTCCAGGATATATAAAATTGTATAAATATATAATTTATTTTTATTAAAAAGACGATTAATTGGTTAAAATCGAATCTTGAAACACATAATTCCAAAATTTTGGGGGTTGAACCCCCCCGCTGATTACGGCCTTGTTTCCTACAGATTGTTAGAAGTAAACAACTTACAACTTCTAAGCCTTTTAATTAAACAAAGAAATTTAGCTTTATACTATAGTTGTCCTTTGTTAACGTACTTGTTCATAGACAATTTGTTAAAATAATCTAGCCCTGCACTTGAATGAAGTCAAATGTAATATATATTCTACATTTCGCTTCACATTTTAAAAATGTTACAAAATGGGATTACCTACAATGGGAATTTTACCAACACTGGGTTTAACAATATAAACTCGCATATAATTGAACTACATTTATTTAAACTGAACACTACTAAATAGTAAGAGTTAATTACTTTATTTTGGGCTTAAGGGGCAAATTCAATTAAAAACATACACAATCACATCTGAACACAAAAGGTAATATAAATAATTTTCTTACTGTTTAGAAAATCAATATAGGAGAACGATGAACAACTTCAACTAAATTAATAACTCGAATACAGTGTTGCATTTTTAAGCAGTTATTGTTCTTTTCTTTTATCGGTCTTATAAAAATATATATATGCATATTTTGCTACTTTTTAATTGCATTTTGTGGCAACTTTACTGAACTGGAGTCCTCTAGTTTTTTCATATTTTTCAAAATCAGTGCATCCTTTTAAAACCACACGTAAGAATTAGTAGGTTAACCAACGCCTAACAAAGGTATTACAATAATCACTTTTCGAGAATTTACTAACAGTTGAAGGCAAGGCAATATATTGTTTCAAGTTAAGATCCTTCAACAGTTGCGCTTTCTTTACTGATTGAAATCTCGAATAATTATTATGTATTTATTGTGAATTCTATCCTATATATGTCGATATTTATTTCGCGATAAAATGTTAAATTCAGTTATATGTACTAAATACACAAATAATTATTCAAGATTTAAATCAGTTGAACTAATGCAAACAATATATTGTCTAAGTCTTTATTGGGAAATAACACCACACTTTAAAGCAATTTCCTTTAAAGTGTGGTGTTATTTCCCAATAAACACTTAGACATTGAAAAATATGCCACAAGTATCCTTCAGAAAACAATATATTGTCTTCCGTTCAAAAATAGTAGGTATTAACCGTTTATTGTTACATTTAAAAAAATGCGTTTTTTAAAACTGAATTCCATATTATATATCGCCAGTTCAATCTTTAAAAAAAAGAGACGTCATAGTTAAAGGTGTCAATCAAATAATTTAATCAGAGTAGCGAGAATTTTCTCAGGCCTACATATTTGACAATTGTTTTCAGACCAATTTAGAGGCTGATTGGATAACAATGTACGTACTCTTTTGCATAAAAAATATATTTCAAAGGCCAATGTTATGCTATAACTTATTTAAAAATTTATATAAGTTCTTTAGTTTATAAAAAGTTTTTTGGTAATTTGGATACCTTAATCAACGATGCATCCATGCTAGGGGATGAAGGGGTTACCCCCCAAATTTTATGTGACGAAAAAAAAACATTTATGCCAAGATCCTTTCAAAAAATTAGCAGATTGTGCCTAAAAACTCATTTCTCAAAACATCTGTTAACAATTGAGATTTGCTAATAATTGACATGCATTAGTAGATTCGTATGGTTTTTGTTAATGTTGTGAATAGAATGTTAAATTTATTTTGTGATTATATCTACGAACTACCCGTGCATATCATTCTAGAAATATCTGTTGTAAGTCAATAATTGTTGTCTGTGAGATTTTGATGTTTTATTATATTTTTATTATATTTTTTTGAAGTCAGTAAAAATTAAAACGTTTGTATCACCTTCCCATGCTGCCTCTGTGGTTTCTTTAATCTTCAGGTAAAAAGACTAATTCACAACACGAAAAAATAAACTGAAATTTGCAAATATTATGTCATCAGGCACAATTCATCTATTGTCCGGATGTATTTCTGTAGTTTCCTCTATAATCGTTGCCAAGAATTCTTCACCAAAAGGTTTAACTTTGAAATTGTCCGTACATGGTTGAAAAGTATTTCGATCAATTTATAATTAACATCGCAAACTTCTGTGACATTTCTGGAGAGTTTAATTTAATTGTAGCACTCCAGTAAACACCCACTGCTCCACACTGGTCTATCAAACAAAACCTCTTGATATTGGTGGAGTTGATGATTGCGAGGACGTATTTATAAGACTACGAACTATTATCCTCTGGAAAAGGAGAATGCTAATTGCAAGAATTAAATATTTACGTAATGAAAATCGGCCAAGTTTATGCACTATCTGTCTGCTTTCCGTGGGTTTCCACTAGATTTTATTACTTCGAGTTTATAGAGTCGGGGCAATTTAATTGTGAGTTGGATTGCACAAGAAAATATCACTTAGGGAATTACCAAAACTAAAATATTTGTTCTGGTCATTCGAGTATCCCTTAAATGAATAATAACCGAAAATCTGGTGATGAAGTAAAATACAAAAGTGTCGCCAGAACTAAAAAGGGAGGCTTGGCTTTTTTTTTGGGGAGGGGCAGGTTACCTGGTTTTTGGATTAGAAATATTTCTGTTAACATGCATTAACTAGAGCCAATGATAGGCAGGAGAGGTCTAGGGAGAAAGCAGCCCCCCACCCCTGTCTGAAGAAAACTTAAGGGGGTCTTTGGTATAACATCTTTTGGAAGCTCCCTTCCCAAAAATTTTATGCATCCCCAAAAATTCCAAATTGTTTGTTTTTTATATTGTCTGTATATATATATATATATATATATATATATATATATATATATATATATATATATATATAATCAAGTTTTTTAGAAAAAATTAAATACATGAATAAAAAGGAACATATGGCATTTTAAATAAGGATATATTAATGAATTAATGATACAAAGATTTTATACTTAACAGTACCCAGAGTCTAGATCATTACACGACTTTCACAAATATCCACTAACGCTCGTGGGAACTTAATAAATTTGAAAGGAGAAGTCATGACTCTTACCTTACCCGAGAAATTAGAACTGAAGCTCTAGAAGAAGCTTACTTAATAGATGAATTCCCAGGCACAAGTCCCAGGAAAATAGATTGTACACTAAATGTATGCCATGCAGTAGTTATTAGAAGTTTAAAAGAACAACAATTATATTTTTTTGTCTTCAACGGGTGAAGACGTTGCTGATTCGAGTTTTTAAGCATAAGCATAAGCATGATAAGCATCACAGTTTTCAAAAAAGATCTGATTGACTGGGGAGGAGAATTTCTCAAGAGACTGGTTTAGAAAGCTTCATAACAGTCCACGACGATTATGACTCATTGACTTAACTTCTTGTAGATTCAAATTAGTTATTTTAGTATAGGTGCAAAAAGCCAAGTGGTTTAAGGATATGCCAATCCATGGTTGAGTCGAGAAGAAGTTGTAAACGGGCCTGCCCACTATCCTGAACTTATTTTTTTCCCGAGTGATGAATTGGTCGAAGTGAATTCATAGAATGGCCGGCAATATCACCGGATTTTACCCTATCAGATTTTTTCCTATCAGGTTAACTTATTTCGAAGGTGTATTAAGCGCCCAAACGAATCTTTTAAATCTTAAAATAAGTTAATCCACAGGATAAAATAGAAAAAGCGACTTATTTAACTCAGAAAATGTAAGAAGCACGGACGTAAATTCAATTTTGATAATAATACGAGAATATTGCGTGTTGAATCAAAAAATGGCAAATAATAATTTTCTAGGAGAGGGAAGGATCTAAGTCAACTCGTCTTCATAGACTTTGAAAAATGGCGTATGATATAGCAATAGTTCCCATCAACAACCTATATTGTATATTGTACTTGTAATATAAATATGGGCCCCATAGAGCAACAATACAAAAATTAATAATTAGTATAAGAATTCTAAAATTAAAATTTGAAAAAGGATTATGTTTATGCCCAACTGTTTCCAGGATTTATGTCAACGAAATACTTAAAGAGTGACAGAAACAATAATGTGGGATAGGAACAGATATAGATGAGAGATCAGTGTAGACACTGCTTTATGCGGACGACAGATTATTAAAACTGGTGTTAACTATGATGCAGGCTAGATGATGAATATTTAGGAATAAGGATTGCTAGGAAAGGACCTAACAAGAATTAACAGCCGAGTAGATAGAGTAAAACAAGTCATAACAAAACTAACATAATAGATAGTATTATATGGTCAAAAGGTATTAGACGAGAGACCACAAAATAATATATGAAACAATCATAAACGCCATACCTCTGTACACAATGGAGACATGGAAGACTACACAATTAGACAAGCAGAGGCGAGGAGCTGTTAAAATGTATTTCCTAAAGAGAATCTCTGGGATATCAAGACTAGAACTAATCACGAATTAAAAATAAGGAAACGTATGCCCGGAAAGAGAATAATGACAGGAGAAATAGACAAAAGTCGATTGATCTAGCATGGGCATATTAAAAGAATGAACTACTAGCTTAGAAATATATTAGAGTGGTACGCGCAGGAAGACAGTAAAACGGGAAGAGCATCAGAAGATTGGTTAAAGCAAATCGCTACAACTATGGAAAATAGAGAGTAATTAAAGATTGGAAATATAGAGGAGTTTGGAGAAGGGGGTGTGAGAGACCGACAGAAGCTGTATAAAACTTGCTATATATAATATGTTAATTGGAAGAGTTTAGGCATTTCTGTTCGATCGGGATAGTAAATAGACTTCAGGGAAGCAGTTTTCTCAGCTCGATACTCGACCATTTCCCTCATCTCAACAGCTTGAAAGAGCATAGTCCCTAACCTCACCCTACAACAACCCGACTGCAAGAATGGGGTTCTAAATCCTGGTATACTTACTCCTTATCTTGAACAGGCCCAAAGACTAGGAGCTCGGCGATTCCCTGACCAAGATCGACATCAGAAAAGAAAGCAGAGATGGGGTGCAAAGAATTACCAGAAGACCAGCAGAGAAAACCAACACTGACAATCGGAACTGTACATGTTTAAATGTGATGACTACCTCTATAAAATGGGACATCATCTGACTATTAAAAACCAAATCTTAGGCAGAGGAATATGTAACACTTTGTTTCATAACAAACTTCAGATTGATCTGACTCCCAAACTAAATCTTATTTGCAAATAAAACTATTAATCATACAAATACCATTAGTTCTGAACATACAGAAACACAAACTAGTAACAATATTTTATTAAAAATTTATATTTTCATTTTTAAGAAGTAAGAATTTTTATTTGAAAAAAAATACTTAGCAGAAATAAATGCAACTGGCATTCAGTTTAAACCAAAATTATTTGGCACCAATAAACATTTTTATAACTTAAATTTAATGGTGAAAAAAAACCTACTATCCTACTATTTAGAAATTTTAAAGAGCAAATATAAATATATCTTTAAATCATTTACTCACATTTATATAATTCTGATAGTAATACGTTTCCTACAGGCATCACACAACTATCAATAAAATTTGTATAAATATTCAAATTGTGGAGGACTCACCTAGTCGTTTCGACGATTCTGAAACAAATGAAACTATATAAACGCGTCATCCACGAACATAACTATATTTTGTTACACCTTAATCACTTTACTAAAGTTTTTTAAAGGTTTCATCCGTATATAGGGTATCATCCCCTCCTTCGAATACAATTCGAAACTGTTTTCTAATAATTACCTCGCTGTTTATTGATTGAGGGTAAAATAGTTGTTATTTGATTTTCCAGTAGCGATACTGAGGAAATATAGAATGATTTTAAATAAATTATGAATATCGAGTTACCTTAACTAAGGGAAAAGTATTTTTTAAGCGATTTTGTTGTCGCGTGAGAATAAAAGGTGATCCATTCGACAAGTTTAAGAATGTTAAATATCTTGTTAACAGGACTTGTCTTTACAGATATCAAGGGTTCAGATTCAGAATGAAGTCTAGAAAATGTGCAAATGTTTTAAACCAACACTTTAACAATTCTACATATTGTTATAAAATTTATCTACTCCGTCCCTAACTAAAGCAACGTAAAGCATTATTTATTCCGATAAAACATCAATCGCAGGGATAATAAAAAAAAACTGGAACCTTCGAATTGGGCAAAAACTATTTATCTCGACTCTTTTGAATTTTTATGTGTAAATAAAGTTCTAGAAAGTGAAGAGATTATCAGTAATTAAAAGTTTTAATTTGAACCCTCAGAGTTTATGGCATTATTATTTTAACAAATTGATAAAAAGTGCTAAATGTAGATACCAAAAAGCTGTGGTAACATTCTACAGAATGATTAGATTTGAGAAAAATTTTACGATCTTTGAATAATACTGGATTTTTCATGATTGCGACATGGCCACTTGACCCCATTTTGGTCCCCATCATTTAATTAGTACAATTTTTACTTGCATTTTAAGTATTTCGCGACCTGGGACCCATTAATATATTAACTACTTTAGCCTGATTTTTTTGATTCTCCGGGCTAATCACATTTCCAGTCCTAAGAACCTAAAAATGAAATAGGTGAACAAATTTTTGAATTTTTGGCGAATATAGCTAGTCTAAATGTCAAAATCTTAAGTCAGTGTCCTCGATTAACATAATTTTTCGACGATTTTGAGGTTTCAGTCGCCATTTTGGACATGCCAGGTTTGATTTATGAAATTTGATATAAAGTTGTGTGTTTTTTTATCAAAGAAACCTAAAGAAATTAAAATATTCTTTAGAGTTTTGGTACATCTGCCAATATATACATATATCGAATTGAATAATTATTAATCAAAAGTTTATTTACGATAGATATTGCGTATTTACAGTTACTATTCTCATTTCTGAACATATACCATGCTCAATTTTTGTCCTTTATCTCTATCCTGTTCGGATCAACATAAGTCCAGCAGATCTCTTTACCAAAGAGGGTCTTCATTTTTGGATTGTCCTGGTTCACTTTTCACCGCTATCTCTTGCCACATGGCCTAGTTCTAGTTCGTTATTTCTTGGGAGGCGTCTATTAATTGTATGTTTTTATAGAAGATGTTTGATCTATGTTCTGTGGAGCATTTAATGCTCAGTTGTGTTATTCTTAGGTAATCGTCGATTGTTCTGTCAGTGTACATGCTAGAACGGTACTGTTTCGGTACAGTCTTCTGTAAGTTTCTAGTTTTTGATTCTCTTTTCCCAGTTTTAACCTTATCCAGTTCTTGGTTATGATTTTTTAATTTCTTTTCTAGAGAGCTACAACAAATCACTATTGTTTTTGTTCGATTAATTCTTGGAGATTGAATATGTTAATTTATTGAGCTCTGTCACTATTACTTGAACCTGTTTGAAGGTTTTCGAGTTTATTGAGCCCTCATGTATTGTAGGTTTGGTATTTTGGTGAAGATGTATAACGTAGTGTCATTCTCACATATGTTTTTAAGGAGCTATATATACACTGGTAATCTATTTTGGCGTTTTGTGGAAGATTTCATAATTGCCCAGTATTTTACTGTGTTGTAAGGTTTTTGAAAGTTGTTTGTACTATATTTTTTGCAATAGTAGGCCTGTTGGCTTAGTTTGTACCCACATAGACATTTATTTATGCGATTTGTAATAACCGTAGGTCTATAGTTTTTAAGCATCGTTTGGTACCCTTTCTTGGGCAAAAATATTTCTGCATTATTCCATATCTTTGGTTATTCTTTCCTTCTCCCCAACAGGAACTCTATAGTAAAATATTAGGGTATAGCCTGGTAGTTTGCTATGTGCTTATATTTCGGTTAATATGCAGATTTAATATTCGAATTTAGTTACGTAGTTAAATTTGTCTTTGATGGGTCCGTTCTATTCGAAGTTCTACATCCTTGCCAGACAAGGTGGCAACCTCATATAACAAACCTCAGTCTTAGATGAGCATGGAACGGGTACGATTTCCTTGAGCTACTTTATCCCCCCAACTCTATAAAATCTGAATTTAAACAAAATGAAACAAAAATAAACTAGATGACACTTTACCCCCGAATTCAACAAATTGAATATTAGAGTAAAGTTCCCTTCATTTCTGAATAACATAAAGACATAATGATTAATAATTAAAAATATAATTTTATATATTTTGCTATTTTGTATTTCTGAATTTGTAAAATTATGCTTAATTTATAAATTTCTTCTCGCACTTGCGCTGCATATCGATCATTTTAAATTTCATACCGTTAGACTTTCTTAACAATTTATTTTATGTATGTACCTTGTGTAAGTTACCAAACTGTAGATGGATTATAAAAATGTACAGTGGTCCTCAAAAGATATGACTAAAATTGGAAAACAAGCGTAATAAACAAATTAATTAAGAGCTATAGCTGGGTAATCATTCAAATAAATTTTAAGAAGGAAATACAAAGAAATGACTTCTCACAATATTGATTTGATATCCCGTTTCATCCGATTTGAAATAAAAAACAATATACACGCTTATATTCACCCTTGGGCTTTCCTATATGTGACAAAAGCTATAAGTATCGCATGCATTTACTTCCTTTCATTCTATGAAACCTTTAAAAGTTGTATAAGTTTACTTTTTTTTCTAGGGGATTATGAGGAAGCCTTTCAAACTAGACAGGAGTCAGCCTCGGCACGATTCTTTAATGCCCGGCCATCCATCGGTGTCTTTTTATATACATTTTAAATGACCTTCACCCTGATTGGAGTGATGAACAACTAGTTAATTAATCATTGATATTAATAATTAGTATAGTCAGTGAATACCGAGAACAAAATCGTAATGAATAATTTAAATTATAAAGTAAAGAGTTGTCTATAACAATATTGTGAAATTGTGAAAAATTATTTATATTGCCGCAAATTGAATATCAAAATGTAGGAGCTTTTAGAATCTAATATAGCAGCTGCAGTGAATTTTTAAACTTTTGATTTATTTAGGTATATAAAACATTTCTTTATCTGGTATTAGGCTTGAACTGAATTAGTCTACACATTATTAAGAGTAAACTTGGCTTACATACGGGTTACCTTCCACCAGTAAGTGCTGTTGAGAAAAGTTTTCCCCGAGTCTGCAGTTTCAGGGGGAATGAAATTGTAGAAAAATTCTACCAACAGTCCCTGGGAAGTGAAGATCACAAAATTAGGGATGAACTGTTATGCAATTTGAGTTAGAAGGCATGGTCGTGCTGCTATCCAATTACAGTAAATTTTTATGTATAGAATATAGGCAAAGTTGACCCGTTACTATGAAGAATTTAACAAGAAAACGAAGAAAACCCCATAATGGCTTTCCACAGGGATCCGTTCTGGCTCCGGTGCTGTAACACTTACATGGTTGATTTGTGTGAAACAGCTGCTCTAAAATTTGGTGGAACTGATGATTGGGCACTGGCCAAACATCATAAAGACATGGAGGAAACTAAAAGCATCTTGATGTATTTTGTAATAAATGTCTTTTTGGCCGTAAACGTTGACGGTTTTTAAGTTATCGTTAATTTTATATTTATGGGAAAGGGTATACCACGATCAGCTGAGTAGATATGTATATGAGAAACTTCTGGAAGTATGATTCTGAATATTAATATACAGGGGGTTTTCGAAGATGTGGTTTCAGTTAAAATATTTTCAGTTGATTACGACTTCCGTTTTTACCGGAAGTAGCCCCAAACTTTGTTTTTTAATGGAACATCATGTTTTTTGGAAATTATTCAAAAATATATACGAAGTGCTCAGAAATTGGTAATGAATTCAAAAATCGTATAACTCTTTTTTGTACGCAACAAAAAGAATGACACCTCGAAACATTCTAACCTAGGAGTTACGAAAGAATAGCAATTACACGGAACGGCTCCAGTTTCGGAACCTCTGTGTGCTAGTTTCCTCGAAAGTCCTAGATGTCGGCCTTTACATCTCGTGTCTACAAACAAAAATAGTATCAATAAAACCTACATAAATCTTGAGGAATATATTTAACTTTTGCAGGGCATTAAAAAAGAAAATTATGAAACTAGCGATGAGCAAGGCAATACCAAGACTCTTGTGGTTTGCTGTTGGTCTTGCAAAAATTAGTTTTGGTTTTGTATACTCGCTCTTGGTCTTGATATTGATATTATTTTAGTAACACTAAATATCATAAAAAATGCTCATTATATTTATACAGTATATAATTAAAAAAAACTTAGTGTTGAATGTAATGTAGTAAACTTGAAATTCAATAATAAAATGTTATTACTCAGATGGACCTTACAAAAGTGAGTATAATTTGGGATAGGACTGCATATTTAGTTTTGGTTTTATTATTCAGCATTGGCCTTGGTCTTATGCTTTTATTGTTGGCCTTAATCTTGCTTCTCGCACGGCTAGAACCAAGACTGCCTTTGCTCACCTGTCGGTGGACCAAATTACAATATAAAATTGTTAGCAATATTAGAATAACTGATCGAAATTAAATAACGCAGCATATTAACAAATTTTATAAGGATTTACACAAAACATTTGAATGTTTTGAGTGATAACATAAGAAGAGAAAATTTGATGACAGCGGTACATATGATAGAATTAGTACGTGAACATACTTACATACATGGATTTTAAAATAGAGTAAAAACTAGTGAATTACAAAAACAGTTCAAATAAAAAGTTAAATAACTATGCTGCTATAAACACCACCTAAAATATTGAAATCAATCCAGGAATTAAATTACACTATATGAAACTTAATAAACACATGCAAAAATTATTTAGTAATAATTATAAATATGTAAACTACTCATAGCATCTTCTTAAGGGTTGAAAGTCAAATGTAGAAAAACATTTAAACCACTTACTTGTTTCTTAGTTCAAAATTATCCGTCAGAGTGGTTGCAGATAATGCTCAGCAAGTAGCGACCCAATTTAAGGCAGAAATTTTCAAAAATACAACTTCTGACTTAGAGTGGGCGAAACTTACTAAACTAAACTGCCCAGCAAATACATCTGTGTGACTGTTTCATTGAATTCAGCGTCCTGAAAGTTGTGAAATGCTCTTCAAATAGCTTCTTCTCAATATAGAACAGAAGAAGTATCATACACTTATATAAAAATACACTAATACTAATTTTGCCACAATATATTTAATAACCATATGTCTTATGAAAACTAAAGTGATCTTTTTTCAGTTAATCCATAAAAATTTTGACATATTCAACAGTTTTCAAAATTGAAATGATGGCCGTATAATCCAAACATATCAATTGTCAAATATTGTATCTGATTCCGTGGCTATCGATTATCTGCTAGGCCTCAATGTTTTTATCACAAATATTAGCTTTTGACTTCATATTCAAGTTTGGTCCAGTGAAGTTATAAGATTTGAATTAGAATGAATTGTTTGGCGAAATTGTGTGAAAGAACGTATTCATTTAACAGTTGGTAAAACAGAACACTGAGTGCTTCTTGACTATTTGGTATTGGGTTATGCAAAAAAATAGATTTTTCAAGTAAAAATGCGATAGGAAAGGTTTTCTTCAATTATTTGGGACGAGATGACACTATATCCGATGTCGTGGTGTTGCTTGTGGGTTATCAAGTTGTTTAACCTTAAAATTGTTATGTGAAATGAATTTAAGTTAAAAATTAATATAAACTGTTTGTTTGAATAATCAAAAAGATATGAGAAATGATTACAATAAGGACTGAAGCTGAGAATATGTCAATATGGACACAGCGTGTCGTTTATCACATGGAATTTTAATATTTATTAAACATATTTTTTTATATAGAGGAAAAAATGACACCGGATTAAGATTAAGATTCCTGACTACATTCCTATTGTTATCGTTATGGTAATTACAACATCCTCCTCTTTAATAATTTTGAAATAGTAGTTGAAGAAATTATGAATTACTCTGTCACTTCATTGAGATTTTCTTCCTTGTAGGATGCACAAATGAGGATATGGATTTGTTACCAAAAATTACATCCACAATTAAAATTCTCATACTAATAGTTGATACTTTAACTAGAAATCTAATCAATTGTACTCAGAAGATAGGTAAGCCTAACAAATAATGTCATTATATTAGAAAAACAAACATCCTCATACTGCAACCGCATTTCCAATTGGACTATGAATTAATGAAATTATAAATAAGTAAAAACAAAAATCTGAAAAAGTCTTTACAAATAAAAACTTGCTTAATACAACTGTCATAATAAAGAGAGTAAACACTAATAAACTGAAACAGGGGTTTTCAAAAAATAACCGGCACAAAAAATTATATATATACTCCAAAAAAATCCCCAACAGATATAACTTATGAAGTTGCACATTATTATTCTGAAAATACAATTTAAATGCGTATATTCTTCAAATTTGAAAAATAGTTTTATAACTAACACAGTCCTATTATAATATCTGAATTTATTGGAAATATCTAAGACACTTGAACAGTATGTGTAAATTATTTTGCCTGTGCAAGAAAACTTAAGGAAGCCAGCTGTATGCTGATAAATATTGCGAAAATCGAAGCAAATTTAATCGACCTCGATTTGGGAAATCTATTGAAAGAAGAGTAAAAAATGATACTCTCAGTATCAAATGATCACCAAATGCTAAGTTGCCACTGTTAAAAATTTGTGACAAACAAGAAAATTAACATTTAAAATTTTAGAATAAACCTTGAATTACAATACATAGCGATTGACAGCGACTCCACAGTTGGAGTTGAAACGTCTCCAAGCAAAGATAAGTATCACCCAATATACAAAACACTATTTATATACAGGAACACTGGGTGATTATATTGTAGATATCTCTTACTCTCAGAAGAACTGTAAGGAAGATTTTCTGTAAGGACACTCAGTAATCCATACAAAGTCGAAATTATCTGTTGGAGGAAAAATCTGATACGAAAAAACCTTAATGAACACGGAAAATAATTTAAAACCTCCCCAACATTTTTTTCCAAATTACTTATATATTCTGTAAGAATGAACTAGAACAAACTATTATCTTAGTTATATTTTGTTCAACAAATTAACTTTTTCATCTTCTATCCATTAGTATTCTATTTAATAGACTAACTACAACTTTAATTATAAATTAAAATAAAAACGGTTAAATAATGTTTTTGACCATAAAACACGTTATTAATATGTATTGATAGCTATTTAATCTTTTGCTGATTGAAGAAATTTGTCTCAAGCCAAGTGTATTATAACATTTATTTAGACAAGCAACTGGAAAAAACCAAGACAAGCAACTCTCTGTCTTGGGAGAGAGAGGCATGTCCCTTTGTGCCTTAAGAGCCTAGAAACTTTAGAAAGTAAGACTACAGTTTACAAAACTTATAATTTATATTTAAAAAAGAATACTTCAATTGGTTTAAAATAGAAACCGGTTAGAAACTATCTGCAATCAGTAACTAACTATTTTATGACCTTCATTCTTTTTATCTGATTGATATTTTTTTCTATATTATCCACATATTTTTTAACTCTTTTTATTTGTTTTATTATTTAGACAACTTTCTATAAGTATAACTCTAATTCACCCTATATTGCAACTACCCCGTATACGTTTCTGTGTATTGGTCACCCAATATAAATTATTTGTCTATCATTTTCTGAATCACCCTGTACGACTATAATTCAACTCTACACAATGTTGCAACCGCCCTGTATAAGTATTAATCCTCTCCACCCTATTGACTGTTTGTTTCTATTTTTCTATTGTTTAAATCACCCTTGTTTAAGTTTACTTTTCCCCATATGTCAAGTATAACTCTAATATCCTTACTGCATATGATTATTAAACCATTGTTTTTAGGTTTTTTGATCCACTCTGTATAACTATAATTTTACTTCAATCTTATTTCAACCACTGTGTATACGCAACTGCTTATGTACCACCCAATATCACATTCTAACGGTAATTTTACTTCGCTCTATATTTCACTGCGCAGATTGGTTGCTGCTTGAATTTCGGCGCACGCACACGCACATACACCTACTACCGTATACCATATAGAAAATATCGCTCAGCTAACAATTTTTCTTTTCGATACAATAAAGGAATATTTTGTGCCATTTTTTTATGGCATATCTTGACATATCAGCTAGATATTTATGATGAAAATTTGGCATTTACCGTGATGCACATATTTTTACTATTTTCAGAACAGTGTTATGTTTTACGTTATAGAGTATTAGACGAAATCAAGGTGTAACATTTCTTTGTAGAATACAATTTAAAATACTCAAATTGGTTGAACCGTTTTAGACAAAACAGTGTAGATGTTTTTTTCGGGAAAATTGATAACAAGACGTATACAGTATACTTATAAGATTAAAACAATATGAGTTCTCTAAATATAAAAACACATTTCTACAATTTTTTTTTAAATACATTTTCGTGAAAAGGACATATTTTCTATATCAGTTGGCAGTTGTAAGCTTTAATTACTGCTGAAAGTGAAAACAACTCATACTTCAGCTTTCTAGTTTGAAGGGGATACTCTTATTAGGTTAAACCAACAATATTATATAATGATTGCCTAGGAAGAAGAATTTCTAAGTTAACTGAAGGAGGACCAAAAAATGTTGGCGAAATCCATATTGAATGAGTTTAAGAACATTGTTAATACTAAAATTGGACTTTGAAAAGTAGATATTTGAGTTCAGCTGACACTTGTTGGAAAATTTTGTAAACTGCTTGTTTTTAGAAGATTTTCGGATACCTATTTGAAAATCTGCCATACGATGAATATCAATAGCAAGAGGTGATATAGAACTGAAATACAAAAAACTGTTATGAACATTCAGGGATTTTTGTTACATTATACAACGTCCATCTAAGAAAACAATATAAATATTTTATTCGTATAGATTCATTTAATTTTAATGTTTTTTTTTAAGTAATTTAATAAATAGCTCATAAATATGTTAGAATTAAATGTTCATTCAATATGTCAACAACATTCAGCCTCCATCTATAGTTTTTTCATTAAAACATTTAAATTGTGCTGGCTTTAATGTATAGAAAGCCCTAAAAATTATCAATAAATTTTAAAATTGAATTAGGTAATAGCAGAATAACATAGAAGGAAACTATACCGGCCCGTTGGTTTAGTATTGATTAAATTTCGAAAGCTTTACAAGGAGACATCTACCGAGGAACTGGAGAACTCAAATACTATTGAGTTTCCACTAAAAGGAAAGTGTAAGAAATATAGTATTCACATCATCTTTGTGGTATCCTTGACCTTCAAACTAAGGATTACCTAGTGCCTTTCTTTTGTTAACTCCCAACTATTATCATTTGATGCTGGAATTACATTTCCAATATATACCTATCAAATAGTTTTTTTTTGTAAAGGCCTATGGTGATTGTTGCTATTTTGTAATCAGATTTTTAGCAATTTTGTTCTTGAAAAAAGACAAGTTTCAACATTAACTAAATTTGAAAGTTTATTGTTAATTCACAACTTTTTTATAATATCATTGATCTTTAAGATAAGGAGTGCCTAGTTTATTCCTTTTGTTAACTCACATCTATAATATTAGCAAAGACTGGTAAAATAGCCATATTTTTAATACGTAATAGTTGTAGAGACTTAATATTGAATGTTTTTGTTTTCTGTTCATCCAAATTTTAGTGCTTTTAAAACTAAATCTGATTTTGTTCTCTCCTAAAAGATTTTATCAGAAGAGTGATAAAATTGTTAAAGTTTACAACAAGGATAAGGACTGATCAAACAAAGGAATTGTCTGTCTTATAGAGGGCTGCCTTTTATATTTCGGGATTGGACAACCCTAGTGTTGCAATCTGACAACTGACAGCTCTATCGTAAAGTTTGACATTTTTGAGGTTATACGTACTCAGAACGTTTTGACATACGAGCGCGATGTGTTGTTTACAGTAACTTAAAGGATTCATCTCGGCCAAAAAAATGGAATTAAATCATGAACATTTTCGTACGATTATTTTTTCCAACTTTCTACGTGGATTAAGTCAGCAAGAGTGCATGGATGAACTTAATTTAATTTTTGGCGATGAAACTCCATCAAGGACCACTGTTTATCGACGGTATGGTGAATTCAATCGAGGTCGTATTTCACTCCAAGACGAATTTCGTGAAGGTCGTCCAAAAACAGTTGTTGCTCCGGAAACCATTGAAGCTGTGCGCGAACTGATATTGCAAGATCTTCATGTGACCTATCGTGAGATTGAGTCAACCTTACACATTAGTGGGACCAGCATACATTCAATATTGCATAATAATTTGAATGTCAAAAAAATTTGTTCGCGTTGGATCCCACACAATTTGTCAAGCGTTCAAAAAAGGCTCGTGTCGATTGGTCAAAAGAAAACCTAAAAAAATATGATCGCGGTGCTTCAAAACACGTTTATGACATACTGACAGGTGATGAATCGTGGATTTACGTGTATGAGCCCGAAAGTAAACAGCAGTCGACTGTATGGGTGTTTCAAGATGAGCCGAATCCAACAAAAGTTGTTCGCGCACGAAGCATTTCCAAGCAAATGATCGCCTGTTTTTTCGAAAAAACTGGACATGTCGCAACCGTACCACTAGAACAACGCAGAACAGTCAATTCTGAGTGGTACACAACCATTTGTTTGCCAGTTGTCTTCCAAGAAATGAGGAAAACCAACCGCCAAGACGGATCACTCTTCACCACGACAATGCGAGCTCTCACACATCGGCTCAAATAACTGCATTTTTGACCACTCAAAACATCGATTTGATGAGTCATCCGCCGTATACTGACTTGTCACCAAATGACTTCTTTTTATTCCTGTACGTAAAAAACAAACTGAGAGGTCAACGTTTTTCGACACCTGAAGAAGCGGTTGCTGCGTTTAGAATGCATGTTTTGGAGATACCTCAATCAGAGTGGAAAAAGTTCTTCGACAATTGGTTCAAAGGCATGCAAAAGTGTATAGACCTTCATGGAGAATATTTTGAAAAACAATAAAGCAATTTTCGATGATTAATATTTGTTTTTGTTCTCTAATACCGAAATATAAAAGCCAGCCCTCGTATAAAGCCTTCCAGTTTTGAGTGTTTTATTTAAATCCATCTTAAAATCGACCGTCGGACGATTTCCGACTATCTTGTATGTCTACCTTATTGACCTTACTGTATGTTGATGTTGGGCTTTTATCAGCATGTATGTAGGTCATTTAGCTAAGGTCACTGTTTTGCTATACTCATGGGGTAAGAGTCGTGTTTGATTTGAAATCAAAATTCCTCTTTGATGACAAACCTCGTCTTCATGTAAAAAAGTGACATGGAATGATTACTGTTAACGTTTTAGACCAAGCAAATCTGTTTATGAAGAATAACTTTTTCTATTATAAAATTATTAATAAAAATATTTTTATATACATGTTAACTTACATTTATTTTGATTACTTCACTTTATTTACAATTCACTCTAAGCTCCTAACAGTTAAATTTTAATACCAGCGACGAAATTTTACTGTATAAGAAAGTCCTTATAAAAGTTTTTTCCGATTTTCTAAGAAACAGTAGAAGCTATGTTTTATAAAAAAATATGGGATCCCTTCGGAATATCCCGGAACTGATCCAATTTCTTTTCAATTTATCTCATGTTCCAAATAATTGTTTCCATATTTTTAATACCGGCGACTTCACCAATGCATAGTGTATAAGAAAATCGGTAAAAAAAGTTGTATTTGTAGCTATAGATTGAGAATTGAAAATTGATTATTTCAATTACACTAGCAATGGACTAGAACATTTTGAGACATACTTACAAAATCCCACTTTGTACCTGTAATTCAGTAAATAGCCGTGGCGATGATGCAGAATTGGGAATAAAAGGCCTTAGAACAGGGTAAACGACCAGCGTTCATCTCGCTCGAACACAGACCCATTCTGTGCTTCTATTATTAACTCATGGCCGTTCTATTTTTAGAATGTGGGTCATTGAGGGGTGTGGAGTTTGCGCGTTGCCAGATGACGTCATAGCTGTTCCAGATTTTTCGTAGGGAAACTTTTGCGCTGCCAAAGAATGTCGCAGTGCTGAAGTTAGATACCTATTCATTGGAATCGCACCAAGGGGAATATACATGTGATTCACAAAAATTGGCCTATGGAACTTATTGTTTTAGGTCAACGATAGCTGAATAACTATGAAAATTAAAGGAGTGATCATCGAATTATAAAAAATGGTCATAATTATAGAGTACAAGTTAATTTATATGTCTTGTAGGCTATTTAATACGTCGACAATAATATATGGAAAAAAAATAATTGTATTTATTTTTTGTTTAATCAACAATGGCTTCACTACGTTGGATAGTTTGAAATGTATTCTATTATAGAGAATCCCAATTATCAATTACATGGCTTAACAAGTTTTTCAGAAAATCGGAAGCAACTTTATAGTTTATGAGTACTTTTAGCGGAGTACTAAACGAATATATTTCCAGTTATTCGAATTCTATGATGACATTAATAGATTGGAATGAAATGAAAATAAATGATAACTATCAAATTTGAGGCCCTTAAATTTGAATTCTACGGAACAGTTATTTATTATTAAGAGTAATAATTATAGTATAAAAAACTAAAAAAATACACTTTAGTAGCAAACCGAAATAAAAAGCAGAAAATAATATTTAATTATAAACAGTTTATATTACAGCAGTAGAAAGTCGAACAATAAATCATGATTAATTACCTCAAAATCAAAATATAATAAAATTTAAGTTATTAACAGAATAATTCGATTCACTATCTGCTGTAATACAAACTGTTCATAATTAAAAATTATTTTCTGTTTTTTAGTTCGATTTACTACTAAAGCGTTATTTTTTTAGTTTTTTTTAAACTATAATTATTTTTGTCTCATAACGATGTCTATAGGATTTATAATTAAAAAGTTTACTTCATGTTTGCGAAACCTTTCCATTTCATTACAGCAAGTTCTACTACTGCAAACTCGATGGCAGTAATTAACAGACGCATTTGTATTTAGGCAAGAACAATGACAAAAAGACAACAAACGAAAACATTCAACTTAATTTTTTGTATTTGTATTGTCATCCACCCTTGAAACGTGTGCCAATTTTCAACTTAACTGGTCTTCTCTAAGTTGGTGAAAATTACGTTGAAAGTTTCCATTACATGGGTACGTACACATGAGACTAATAAAAGCGTATTAAAAAAAACAACCATCGAGCCTGTTGTTTCCTTTTTTTGAGATTTTAATGTTTAGGTATTTTTGCTTTTTTGTCATTTTTGGCATATTGATATTTTTCATATTTTTGATAGACATTTTTTGATCCTCTCTTATGATAGTTTGAAATTAGCAGTCTTGCGTATCCAGGATTTTAAAATTTCAAAAATCATGTATAGTCTTTCACCTGTTATTAATCCGACAGAGAATTTTCCGTAGAATCCATTCTGGGATTTGAAGGTCATTCGCACAAAGAAAGGCTACCTGAAAACTGATTGGTAGAAGAAACTAGCTATTCAACATGCTCCATACATAGCGTAGTAGGTAAGTTCCATATATTGATAAAAAATGGTCATCCACCATAATTTTTGGAAAATGTTTCAAAAGTTTTTTGAACTAGTTACAAAAATAGTTATAGTGTGATTCATGACCCTGATAATGATAAAAAAGTTTATAAGGTTTAGTCTCATCAAAGAGATTTCATCAAAAGTGAATCACTGCTTGAAGAATATTAATAAGTGCAAGTTTTGATATTACAAAACAAATAAACTCGGTTACACCGCTATAAAGGATCAATATTGGACAGACTAAACAATATTTCCACAAAAGAATATCGCAACATTAATTAGTTTGTAGAAGATCATTAGAACAAAATCCATCTGTAAACACTACAATGAGTACAACATTGTAATCGCGTCATTTTTATGTCCTAAATTTTATTTGAGGAACTGGTTATTTTAGATAAAGAAAATCTCTGAAAGAAACTTAATATTAAGAGGATGTGTTTAGTTAAAGTCAATAACAGTACTGTTAATAATAGAATAGATTCTCAAAATTAGAATTGTGTATATAATCCATTTTAAAGAATGGACTAAGAGAGAGTACAGTGTATGTTGCTGTTCCACAACTAGATGGCGGCCCTGTTACTATTCACAGCGCTACAGGGTCCTACGTAACACACTTCGGGAACTCCTGGCGCAGGTAACATGTGTGTCGGGCTATATTCATCGTAAATAGGGTGTTCGCGGTGCGGGCGGTGGGTTGCGTCTATGTGACAGACGGAAACTGTCAAACACATAAAAAGTATTCATTATGTCCTTACTGGAAAATAAATTTGTGCGATTTTAGCCATTTTGAACGGACGATTTTGAAAAGAACGAGGTTCTCAATATGTTTATATATAATGATTATTTTATTTTTTTTATTCTGTTCAGCGTTACTCGAAAGTAAGTCAGGAAATTTCGATAGTTTAAACTGAATTCTGTTAAGGGGATCCCGAAATGGTCCGGTAATCTATTGTTTTTCAGTTTTCAGCAATATCTTTAATTTCTTTACGGGTCGGATTTCATACTTGAATTATTATTACAGTTATAGCAGATTTAGTTGTTTTTCTTTTTGTCCAAAAACTTATTTCATATTGTTGTACGCAATTATTTATTGGTAATTTTATCTACAAACAACGAAGATAACCTCGTAGTTGATTATCCATATTTAGCGGAATAAAAGTCGATGAAACCATGAAAAGGTGATGTTTTTATTCATTTCTGTCAATGTAACATCCTGCAAATGTCGAATCGTTGCTACCCACACAATTGATTTGATTTAGCATTTATTCGGGTAACAATTTCACTGAGAAAAGGAAACAGGTAGGTGGTGAGTCATTAAAACTTTAGTAGGGCTTTGGAATCTGACAAGAATATCTTTTTGTTAGCTGAAGTTACTTCAAAGTTCTTTCCAAGGAATAATAAGGGTTTCCACACAGAGAAAACCTTCGGGTATTTAACCCGTAATTGAACTTAGTTTTTCAATATATAGGGTTAGCCAAATGAATTTTGGCATTAGGATTTTATAACTGTATGTTGCCATACATTATGATAGGTTGAACAGTTGTATGTACAAAACTGGTATGAAACTCATTTCTTCTTCGTTTTGTTATATGTTCAGTTCAGTTCAGTGTTCTTATGTTGTAGATGTCTAGAAGTCTTTTAAGTGGTCTTCAAATGGTTATCAATGACCAATGGCCATGACGTTGCTGGTTTTGTAACCCTGACCTTTACTAATCTTTTTCCTAATCCCTTGTCTGACAATCTTCCAATGTGATCATCTTTCTGTTTCTGTTTGCGTTTTGGTTGCTTGATCTTTTACTCTATAATTCAGTTATAAGTTGAAAGACAAGGAATAACGAATAGTGGTATGAAAGAACCTCCAACTCTAGTAGACTATCATTGGTTCGAAATACAAAGGAGATATGCGACCTCCTTCATCATTTGGCCTTACATCCTGGCGGAAATAGCGCCCGTCTTTCTCAAATGAAGAAAAGGGAGAGAAAGGAAGCGCAAATAGAAAAGCCTAGTTGCGCCAGCCAGGAGCACCCGATGCACTAGGGAGACCACCACCAAGTTTTGCGCAGTATTTCGCCCATGAAGCTGGTGAAGGAATTAACTGATATTATGGTGAGGCCTGAGATGTTAGACATATTGTTCGACAATCAAGGATATAGATATGCTCAGGAACCTCCATCTGCACCCATTAGGCGTACAAGAAATGGTTGCAGCTGCTAAAAGATTTTCCTTACCAGCATCAGGTGAACCAAGAGTTCGGAAACCTGGTAGAGGAAATTTAGGTCTACATAATCCTGATCTCCTTTCAAGAACGTATACTGATCTATCATTTTCTGTAATAAAAATGCTGTGGAATCTTTTGTGTGTCACAAATGTAAAACACATAGTTTTGGACCCTAACATCAAACTTTTATTGAAAACATTTTAGCCGTTGCAATAATTCTATGTTGTCATATTCATGGAGTAAACCAAACTGCACACAAGTTGTTTACTCTATCATTGCCACTGTGAAATTTTTATGTATTATTTTAATTTCATTGTGTAAATACTTTCATTGAGAAATAGGTTTGATTTAACGTCTAGAAGATTTGAGATATACAAACTTTACCGCAAGTGTGATGTTATTCTTCAAAAATTAACAAATAATGAGTTAAGATGACACAATTATTATTCAGAATACAATTTCGTACATGGTTCGAATAGACATTTTTGTTGATAAATATTAATAATAAGATTCAATTCATTATTTCTAGTAATCTTTTTAGAATATTTAATAAATGATTTACCAAAAATAAATGAATATCCGTACTACATATATTTTTGATGCTAAGAAACGAATAATGAAATCAACTAAAATCACTTTTTGAATATTTTTTGTTCATTTTTTTACATAATTTCAAATCTTCACATTTTTTGTCCATTATTAATTTAAATATCTTATAAACAATCAGATCTACTACAATGACACTTCATGTAATATAGGGTTGTTCAGTAATTAAAAAATAAAAATATTTATCATCATATTGCATAAAATTATTGGAGAAATTGTTTTTATATAGTTTTCAAAGAATAGAAAATGAGCCAACCTTAAAATAAAAAAAAGTTTGTTTTCATTATTGTTCACTGTATCTGATTTAAAACTATTCTAAATATTTGTTTGTGTCCAATGTGGGTGAGATAATTTACCATTAAATTATTATTATTATAAACTGGAATTGTGAATAAATACTTTTAATTTTTTTCCTAATTTTTAGGTATCATAACAATAATGACACTAAAAAGTAAAAAATGACTTTAAATAATAAATATTTTAAGCAAAACACATTATGGGTACTATAAAACACTGTATTTCAAATTGTCTAAAAAATATCTGTTTAACATAGCATAAATTAATTACTAACAGAAAATGTGTAATTAATTAATTAAAATAAATGTATTTCTCAAACTTGGTACTCCAAATACCATTTTATAGTACATATAATATTTTTTGGTTTAATATATTTAATTGGGTTGTTTTTTACTTTTTAGTGACATTATAGTCATTGGCCTAAAACTTTCTTTTTCAATTATTTATTTCGTGCTTTTCATTTAAGCTACTTTTAAATTTATTTGTAGTTGGATTTTGTTTATTTAAATTTATTTATTTTACAAATTTTAGTGACATAATTGTATGCAGTTTTCAATTCAATGATCTTCCTTTCATAAGAATTTTCGAAATTGTTAAAAATAAAGGTACTTTAATTATAGACAAAATTCAGATTTTTTGAAAATCCTTCTATATAATTGCAAAAGATGACGTGATGATTTTAGTTTAAGTTCCGGACCGTTTAGATTTTTTTTCAAAATATTATTAATAAGAATGTTTTCCACATGATTTCAAAGTAAATGGACATACTATATATGAAGCCTACTAACTGCCCTATATTTTGATTTCATTCCAATCTATTTTCAATTAGTTTCAACCTAGATTTCCATAATGTCAAGTTTTTCCTTTTATCTGAAAAACGGTCATTGGAAATCATCTGGTAACAATTTAGAAGTATATACCTTCCAAAAAAAGAAGAGTCAGTCAGATAATTAACGTAAATCTAAAGTAACAAACATTAAAAAAATACAACCGAATTGAAAATTAAATTTTTTTCAGTCTGTTAAAAACACTTGTTGACCAGACTTTAAGAGATTATATATCGTTTCGGCGATCTAAAGTATGTTATTATTTATTATAATACGACATGCTAAATGAAATTTTACAAAAGTTTTAGACATAGTACATAAATAAAGTACATATCAATTTTTAAACCTTGTTCAAGTTGACACAAAAATAAAGTATCGACGTAATGTATTTATTAATGCGAGAAATTCTGGAGTAAATTGAACGGAGAATAAAATACATGTAAAACAATAAAAATGTCTAAATATGAATTTTGGACATCACCTAAAATAAGTTCTGCCAAAACTTTGCATTTCAGAAGTGTTTTCTTATTCAAGGTCATATGTCTCAAAAAGAATGATCAATAAAATTTTACACAGTGGAATTTTCTTTAGATTAAGAAAAAATTTTTAATAATATTGTAAATGTTGAATAACTCCAATAATTTAAAATTACAAATGTACACAAAAGTCATATTGTTTTAAAGCCCTAGAAAAGTTATACTTTAAAATATGGTGTATTTGTAATTTGGCGTCAATATGTGTTTGAAAATAAACAAACTCTTTTAGAAGTTTTAGGTTTTTTTAAAAGATATTCTGTAACAGAATAGTTAATAAATTTTTACTACGTTTTAATAATTTGTATAATTTTTTGACTAAAATCTGAGAAACTTATAGTGTTTACAATTAAGTTGTAATCGACATTTAGTTATGTTGGATTTAGTTCAAACGCTTAAAGGAAGTTTATCGTAAAACAAAGGCGAATTATTAGCAATTATTTTAAATTTCAAATGCAATTTCTTTATTATCACAGTATTCACTATTTTTCAGTAAATCTACATCATATATTTAAAAATTAACAGATATCGAATAGTATGTATACTGTAAATATCGAAAATACCTACACATAATTAGACAAAATATAACTCGAAAATTCGAAAGGATAACTTTCATTGGAGATCTCATGACCTTGACATAATTAGAGTTTCTTAAAAAGTTTAGTTGGCTTCCAAAACATTATTGTTAATTACGTAAAAGTTATACATATTGGTTCCTAATAACTGCGCCAATTTTCGAAATATTTTTTCAGTTCAACTTCATTTTATTATCATTAGTTGGAAAAAAATAAAATTTTAAAATATTCTTTCAACATTAAATTAATACAATAATACAATATATATTCATGCCAACTACTTTTAAAAACTTACTCAAAAACTTTCAGCCCCCAGCATTCACCATTCACTTGACCAATGAGCGTGCGGTGATAGAGCATCGCACGTTGAGCCATCAGCCGCTCTATAGGAGCTGCTGTCGGATAGAGGCCTAGCTCAACGCCGGCTCGATCCGCACTGAAGTGAAGTCGAAGCTGGCGAAGTTAGAGATGAATCAGGATATAGAGCGTTCCTTCAGTATGAATGACTCTACTCTGCCATTGGTCCGTCTTCCACTGACGTCATTGATTGTTATATAGCACGTGCAAGCGCGAATTGCGGACAGGGAAGTTTCGGGATACGCTAATACGCCCTTTGATGAGGTAGACTTTTCGTCCCGCCAGTAATAAATGAAAGAAAGACATATCCGTCACTAGGAAATATGCAGGTGATGGTGATTAAGCGTTAATGATTTTACTTCAACGGAGAAGTGTGATATTTGAAAAAGAAGTAAACATATTATGCAAATTAATTAGCACTGAAATGAAAACCCTTTTTAATAATATACCCTATTGGTTCAGAAAATTCTATATGCTTTCTATGGATTCTTGAATAGAGTTATCGTTTCAAATACAATTTTATTAATGACTCAATAAAAGACATTGAACGTAATTCAAAAACAAACTTATCTGAGCTCGAATATTTTTTAATACCAAACAAGCTGGTTCCAACATACTTGAGAATAATGATAAAAACTAGAAATGATATGTTCAAAAAGTGGAAGAATAGGAACCCAAAGACAAAAGAAAAATCTTTAAAGTTTATTTACTAAATGAAAAAAACAGGAACTCTTGGACGATTAGAAACAAAAGAAAATTTTCTCGAAGTTTCCTTGGACTTCCATCGTCTTGAAATGGTTGATCTCACAACGTTTCAATAGCTGTGTATCTGCTATCGTCATCAAGTGAATGATAGGAAATTCAGATTATCCCTCGTATTTATATTATACCCTTAACGTACCTCCTCGTATCTTGAGGTTGGTTGCCGGTGATACGTAGCGGCAGAGGCCAAAGAAGAGCTCTCCAAATATTTTTAATTTGGACGCTGGGCTCGCTAATTATATTTTCGTTCGAGATTATATATGCTGTCTCTGTGAATTTTCTTTTGTACCAGTGCTCTTCCTTGTGAATTGCTCTGGCCTGGTCCCAGTTGATATTGTGGTGTTCGGTCCATGCGTGATTAGCTAGCACAGACTTCGTTACCTCCGCCTTTTGAGTAGCTGTGCGGTGCTCCTTAATCCTGGTGTCCAGCGGTCGCTTTGTCTCTCCAATGTAAAGATTGCCACATTCACACGGTATGCTGTATATACAGTTCTTTGGTATTGCTGGTGCGTCGGGCCTCGTTCTTGTTATCATGCTCGTCAAGGTGTTGTTGCTTTTGAAGATCATTCTGATTCCATAGTTGTGTGCAATTCTTTTAAGTTTCTCCGACAAGCCTTTAGTATACGGTAATATTAGAGTTGCTACCGTGATGTCCTCTTCCTGCCTAGGTGGTTTGTCCAGCTCTTCAAACGCTTTGGTAATGATCGTTTCCGGATATCCATTCGCCAAAAGGTCTTCCCTAAGTTTCACTTGTTCTTCTTTGAGGGCTTCTGGTGCCCTGCAGTTATTTATTTGAGGTATGTCGATGACACCTTTATTATTTGGCTACATGGAGAGGGAGAACTACAGGCATTCCTGGGGCACCTGAACCAATTCCAACCATTGGATTGGACCAGATGAGACCCAATGACCATGACCTGCGACGCATGACCGGTTAAGGGTATAATATAAATACGAGGGATAATCTGAATTTCCTATCATTCACCTGATGACGATAGCAGATACACAGCTATTGAAACTTTGTGAGATCAACCACTTCAAGACGATAGAAGTCCAAGGAAACTTCGAGGAACGAGTTACATTGTCTACCAACTTCAGACTAACAAAAGAAAATTCGAATGACGAATGGAAATCCATAGCAAAAAGCAATCTCAGATACAGATAAGCAAGAAAAAAAGGTTTGCTAATACAGACAGAAAAGCTAAAACAGGAGACGAAAAACAACTAACTTATAGAAAGTATTTAAGTAACACTACAGAAAACCATCAGAACATTTATAAACAGAAAAAAGCTATATAAAATAATTTACATTTAAAAAAGAATGGACTTCAACTGGCTTATAATAAGAACCGTTTAGAAACCGTGTGCAATCTCTCCCCCCCTCTCTCTCTCTCTCTCTCCCTCTAATTTATGGTTTTTAATAATCTCCACATATTTTTTATCTTATTCATTCTATCTTGCAACCACCCTGTATATGTTCCTGTGTATTGAATACACATTATAAATTATTTACCTATCATTTTTTTAATCACCCTGTACAACTATAATTCAACTCTAGACGATGTTGTAACCGCCCTGTATAAGTATTAATCTATTTTTCTATTGTTTAAATCACCTTCTTTGCCTATAATTTTACTTCGCCCAATATGTCAAGTTTAAGCAACTACTTATGTTCTACAATATATGACATTTTTTTAACCACCCTGTATAACTATAATTCCACTCCACCTTATGTTTCAATCATCCTGTATATGCAACTGCTTCTAACATTTTTTGAACCCTCCGCCCTATAACTCGAATATCCTTACTGCATAAGCTCATTTAACCATTTTTTAAGTTTTTTATCCACTCTGTAAAACTATAGTTTTACTGCACTGTTATTTCAACCACTGTATACTTTAATTCTATTTCACCTTATATTTGAACCATCCTATGTATGGAACTGCTTATGTACTACGCAATATCACATTTATGTATAAGATTTTTTGAACCCGCCTATCTAACCGTAATTTAACTTTCCCAATATTCCAACTGCCCACATTAGTTGCTGCTTGAATTTTGATGCATTCACACACCTACCACTGTATACCATATAGAAACCATCGCACACTGAAAAATATTCTTTTCGATACACTACCGGGTCAGCTAGTTTAATAAATAACATAAAGGAATGGAAAAACAAATTCAAGAAAGGAATTGAAATAGATCAAAATATCGTTTTAAGCTCGATTCTTTATGCAGAAGACCTTGTATTAATGACAGAGTCAAAACAATACCTGCAAATGGGGATAAACAAACTACAACAAATTTGAATAGAATATAACATGAAAAACTCATCTACTAAGACCAAAGCCTTTTCAGGTTAATAACCTGTCAGATCTAAGATAGTTGTTTAATAATGTAACATTAGAACAGATAGCACATTTTAAATATCTAGGTTGCTATATACCACATTCTTCAGTCACTGCCGTTACGAATTGCCGACAACCAACCGCCAGGTACGACAACGCTGATAAATACGACGGATAATCTGAAATTCTCCATCATTCACTTGATGACGATAGCAGATACAAAGCTATTGAAACGTTGTGAGATCAACCATATCAAGACCATGGAAGTTCAAAGAAACTTCGAGGAACGTGTTACATTGGCTACCAGCTTCAGACTAACAATATCTAGAATAGATGTGCCCTTTTATGAGGTATTACATGATGCGTTCATAAAATTCTATACTTTTCCCTCCTAAAATTAAAATTAATGATTTCTTCTTATTTTTCCTGTAAAATTCAGGCAACGTTCTATATTCCTTTTTTTTTAATTTTAGGCTCTGTAGTTTTCGATTTATTCATTTATGGTATGTACTTATGATCGGGTCACCAAACTATCCACTAACAGCAAATTTTAACTTTTTCAGCCCAGTAATTTCGGAGCAAATTGTTGTGATGTCAAAGACTGAGAAATCCGGAGAGATATTAATAAGGATATCCCGTATATTGAATATACGGAACCCTAAAAATGGGTTACCTAACAGGTAAAAGCCTAATACCTGAAATTGAGCAGAAGAACCAAAACTAGAGATTTAATACATGTATAAGCTAGATACAGTTGAAATAAGATTATTCGTTCGTAGATTAGTAAATGTAGTCGAGAAAATGAAGCACTAAACTGTTAATTTTTCTGCTCAGTAAGATGAATCCAGAAGTGATTTTCTGTATTCAAATTGTGAAATGGTCTACAATATATGTGGCTATATGTGAACAATGAATTTGAAAAATTTGCACCAATGCGTACCTGGAGGTAACTCTTTCAGTTCTTGTAAATGCAGATGCCACTTTTACTAAAAAAATACTGTTGTTGTTAAAAAAAATGTCCTGTATCTCTGAAACCAAGCAGTTTTTTTTTCAATAATCCCTAGAGTACAAAAATATTCTGGGAAGAACCAAGGGAATAGCTGTTTAGGTTTTCGCACCCTGTAAGCTCTGATGCTTCTCCCATAGCCGGTGCGAATTCTAATACTGTCAATATGCTGTTATAAAAAAACATGGGGTGATAACATACGCAAATCTAGCCCAAACAGGCATTTGAAATGGAGATTAATTAACACCTATCACATCCAGAGAATTCATACGGCATTGTGTTTGTACACACGTTGACGATTAATATGACGTTAAGCGTGGGACATGAAATCGGACATACATCCGTTTTTGATTTGCTTCCCACGCTCAATGTGTCTATTACGAACACGACAATGTTAAAATGGGGATCATAAAATACACTCCGATAGATTTTCGTTTTACATTGGAATTCATCATATTTAAAACGGATTTTCAGAATTTTTTTATCTATGCTATGACGTCAATTTTCATTAGAATTTTCAAATGAAAATGTTTTGAGGTGAAAACGTATTTTTAGCAAACAAGTGTTTAAATAGTTATTTTTTGTTGTTGTGTGTAATATGACGTTAATATTGATTACTATAATAAAGTGAAAATATATCGAGATAAAGATAATTTTTTTATGTATTAGAAATAAAACCCTTAAAATTACATTTGTTCTAATAGGAAATATTCCGTTTTCTTCAATCTGCACTATTTTTATTGAGAACAAAGTTCCTTCTCTTCGACAAATTTATTTACACGTTGGGAAACGTCTAAGATCCATGCAAATGTCTGGTTTTAGCAAGACGGAACATCCCTCCCTATGAGCGAAACTATATTTTATTAATCGAAAGATTTTTAAATTGGTAGATGGAACGTAGATCGTTTATTGAATGACCCACACGGTAGCCTGATCTTAACCCATTAGATTATTTAGCTTGGGTAATCTAAAACCTAAGAGACAATTGATGAAGTAAGAACAATTCAAGAAAGAACGTTGGAAATTGTCATCTAACCTATCGGCATACTGTTTGGAATATTTAGTTTGGTGACCCTATCAAGAGTACATATTTTGATTTTAGGGGTTTTCTGAAAATAGGGAACGTAGAGTTTTTTTCCTAAAGATTACAGGAAAAATAAAAATAAAATATTAATTATGGGGGCAAATATTCTCCTTCCTTATCTCCAAAACTATAAGACGTAAAATTTTGAAAAAAATTAAGACATAAGGTCTTACCTGAATTTTACAGGAAAAATAAAGACAACCCGCTAATATTAATTTTGGAGGCACCCGCAGAATTAAGTGGAAAATATATATTTTTTTAACGATCTATGTAATATATCAAAGCAAAGGACTCATTATGACGAGAACAAATATATTTTTTTCATATTTTTTAAATAAATTATTACAAAAGATATTAACAAAAACATAAAAAATACCAATTCCCCCCCTCCTTATCTCCAACACTATAAGACATAAAATTTTGAAAAGAATTAGAGATATAGGGTCTCACCTAAATTTTACGGGAAAAATAAGAAGAAACCCCTAATATTATTTTTTATTACAGAATTAAATGGGAAATGTAAAATTATAATTGTTTCTAATGCACCTTGAAATATATCAAATCAAAGGGTTCATTATGACGAATACCAATATATTTTTTCATATTAAAAAAAGTATTTAAAAGATCTCAACAAAATATTTAAAAGATATTAACAAAAATATTGAAAAAATTACCTTTTATCTCTGAAACTATAAGACCTAAAATTTTGAACAAAAGTAGGCGTATATGGCCTCAATTGAATTTTGTAAGAAAAATAAACAGAAAGCCCTAATATTAATTTTGGGGACAAATTATAGAATTAACCGGAAAATCTACCAAAATATACTAAATTAATTTTAAAAGATTTGTTTCACAAAACGACTAAAGGAATTTCGACGACGAATTTCGTTCCTGTTCCGGGGATCCCGAAGTGCTCCGATATTTTAGAAAATCAACAAAGACATTTTTACAGACTTTCTTATCCCGTTCAGTAGCGACGAAAACTTTGCGAAGGTACGACACAAGTGGAACAGTTAGCAATTTACTAAAAAGTGGACGGTTAAAAAGTGCAAGTAATGAAGGTGTAGCTCAAAATGTTGCTATATCTTTGGAAGAAAATCCTCACTTATCCACTACCGACCTCGCCAATATGCATGGAATTAGCCGTCGTTCAGTAGGAAGGATATTAAGGCGAGAAAAATATCATCCATACAAAATTCGCCTCGTTCAAGAACTCTCCGAAGACGATTTCGACGGACTTTGGCAATTTTGTGAAATGATGATGGATATTTGTAACCGTGATAATAATTTTATAAGAAATGTGGTGTTTTTAGACGAGGCTACATTTTGTTTAAATGATACGGTTAATCGACATAACTGCCGCTACTGGTCGCAAAGTAATCCTAATTGGGTACAAGATGCTCATACACAACATCCCCAAAAATTGAACGTTTGGGCCGGCATTTATAAAAACCGAATCGTGGGACCCTTCTTCCTACAAGAAACTTTAAACGGAGATAGGTATTTACAGCTCTTGGAGACACAAAGTATTCCGGCATCGGAGGTAAATGGACAATTACCAAATAATATCTGGTTTCAGCAGGATGGAGCACCACCCCATTACGCTCGTATTGTTCGAGATCATTTAGATAGGATATTTCATGACAGATGGATTGGAGGAAGGGGTACTTATGAATGGCATGCACGAAGTCCTAACCTTAATCCAGTAGACTATTTTCTGTGGGGTTACTTAAAGTCTAAGGTTTATGTTGATAGACCAAATAATTTGCCAGAATTAGCTGCAAAAATAACTCAAAGACATCCAGAGAATTACACCAGAAGTAACAGCTAATGTTACTAGAGAATTTAAAAACCGACTTGCTTATTGTCAAGAAGTAAACGGTGCTCAGTTTGAACATCTAATACATTTAGTTTAGTTATGTTAAGTTTCAATTTTTTGAAAATCACTTAGATTTAGTTAATAATGATGATTATGTATTTCTTTAATGGATATTAGATTTTTCCTTTCCTTAATTACTTTTCTGTTAATATCTCGGTAGGTACTTCAAGTAAACAATATCAAACCCAATATTTTGTATTCACAATAAGATGTTTCATCAGAAACTAAAATACTATACAGGGTGTGTCATTGCAAATTTTAAAATCGACATTACTTCGGGTGAAACAGGAAGTTCAAAATTGTAAAAAAAATTCCAAATTTCATTTTGATATCTCTCATAATTCCAGAGATATTTGCTTGGTTCCACACATTTGCCCATCACTGTATAGTAAATTTTTCTGAAAATGCTGGTACTATAACATTTTTGTAATTATGCCACATCACTAAAACTTTTATAACAAATATTCATGTCACTTTTTCAAATTGTATACTAGGTTTGACAAAGAATATAAATTTTGTTTATTTTTAATAATAAGTCAAATTGTTATGAAAAATACTAATCACGTAAAACTGTATAATAATTTATTATACGATTCTGCGGAGAAGGGACTATTAAATGAGTGTCAATATAAATAACAGACCTAAAAAATGATGATACTCAAGTCTTCTACAATATAGTGGATCCACTTAAGTTAGAATCATGCAAAACTTTCTTAATAATAATACATGTACATATTTAGAAAACAATTACTCTACTTTATTCTATTCACCAGTAAACGAGGTTGGTGAAAATAATAAATGTTGCTTAAAAGTAATAAAATACCTTATTTTAGGCATTTTAGTACATTTATAAATTGTATTTCGCAACTTCACTGTTCCAATTGGCACCAACTTCACAAAAAGTATTTAATTGTTGCACGAAAAAATTATTTCATGTTTCTTAGTTAAGATACTTTTTGAAGTCGGTTTCTGTTTTTTTAATGTAATCATATAAAACAAATTTAACTTATAACACAATGCAATTCACAATATTGTTTATCAATTATGATTTTAAAAACCCGATACTAAAATAAATGTTGTCTTCTAAACGTTGTTTGTGGCATATTCTTGATTATTTTTATGTTTTTTGGGCAGTAACACCACAATCGAAATAAAACGACGTATATTGATGGAAAACCAAACGTTTCAAAGTCTATTCTGACTTCGTTGTCAATGGCTTTATATTTATTGATGTAAATTGCAAAATGAAAATAAATTAATGTTGTTTATGTAAATCTTTTCTATCCACAGTTTGATTTACTTTTATCGTTCGGAATTTCATTAATGATGTTCCACTTTTATTATAAGTAATAATTTATTATCAATAAGCTTTTTCAAACTCAGTATTGTTGCCCGAACTTGTTTTAGTAAGCTGAGATTTGTCGTCATAATCTTGATCATAAAAAAATTATAGCGAAAGCCTTCAGAGTATTTTTGGGCACAGATTAATCAAAGCCAAGGCAATTTTAAAACTGCTTAGTTTCACAAATTGAACGTTCAATCCTTTCAATAAATATCAGCTATGCTTATAAAACATTAAGTGAACTTTGCCCTTTGACATATCGCATTATTTAAAAGCTAGTTTTAAGGATTCCCTGCAACACAAAAAGGATAAGACTTTATCTGTTGCTAATCTCTCTTGGAGCATAACGATTTCTATTATAATGCACTTTTCAAAGAAAACTGCAAATATGTATAAATATAGAGAAATTATTCACGAGTTCCACCTATTGATTTTGATTGAATCCTGTTCGGTATGTAGAGAGAAAACCCATATTAGATAGAGCAGGTGAGGGGTTCCCTTCATCCATCCCAACTGTAATCGCAATGGCAAGAATACAATGACGTCATAGCGACCTAAACGGGAGGGGGGTAACACGTCAATACTTGTTGCAAGTGTGTCAAAGCAGGGAATGGGGTCAAATAAGGGGCAGAGAATGTTATGGGTCGTCGACCGACGACCTGTACAGGCCAGCTTTATACACCCTGCTAATCTATTATCGAATTCAAAAAATCATTGATGAATCGCTGCATTCGTTCCTTGAATGATTCGAAAAAAATGCTGTTTGAGGTTTGCTGCTGGTGAAACGTTTGACGTTCATGTCGTTCGTCTTTGTGTGTGACTAACACAGTTTAGAGTCTGTTATATAGAGTAGTAGGTTAGTGGATGGTTGGAGTTTACAACTCAAAACGTTTCTTTGTTTGTCGGCAATATTTTTATTATCAAATGTTTTCGATAGAGGCTTTGTATGTAAAAAAACAAAACTACGAAAACATTTGTTAATTGTTAAAGACAAATGTTTAGTTACTAAGAAAAATCTAATATACGGGGTGAGTTTTTTTTTGATGATCAGTACGGAGATCTCCGGAGATATAGCAATGGTTAAGTTGGGAAAGATTTGCAGTTTTACTGGCCCAATTTAATGACACTTTCGGATTTTTGTAAAAAGTCATGGCTTACTAGATATTTTGAAAAAACGAAATTCTGTATATTTAGTCAAATCCCTCTAGCTTCTTTGTTTTCGATTTTATAAAAAAGTGTAAATATCAAAATTGAAGGGAATTGTAATTGTATCCCGAATATGATTGTCATGTCCTCGTTAGCGTGACAGCTCTCGTTTTCGAGATATGACACAAACTTATCTTTTTTTGAATGGATACCATAGTTGGCTATGACTTATAGTTATTCACAAAAATAACGAAGTTATGGATGCTTTTCTCTCTTATTTTCACTTTTAACGTAGGTAGCCATGATATTGACAAGTTTTCGTGATAAAATGGAATATTCTAACGAAGAAAAAATGAATATGGTGGAATGTTGTGTCATATGCCATAAAAATTCAGTTCGTGCAGCTGAGGAATACTTTCATAGATATTTTAATCGTCGTCAACCTGCTATATGTACATTTAAGAGGCTTTTCGATAGTTTACGCAGATATGGATTTTTTACTAAACCACCAAAAGAACGTAATGCTCCGTTAATTTAACGGAGCAGCACAAATAAATGTTTTGGCAATGGTAAATCAAAATCCATCTACATCAACTCGTGAGATTGCGGCAGAAGCTGGCACATTTCAACGAACTGTAATTAAGGTACTGAAAGCGCACAAGTTCCACCCGAACAAACCTTCAGTTTCTCAAACTTTGCATGCTGGTGACGAACATCGACGTATTTTGTTTTGTACACGGTTTAGAGACATGTGCCTTGACAGTCCATAGTTTCCATTAAAGGTGTTATGATCAGATGAAACTAGTTTTTGAGCCCTTCCCCCCCTCTTCCTGGAGCCGCTAATGACCTTGGTAGCACTCGATAACTAACGATATTTAATTATAACGAAACGTTATATACATAACTAATTACAGAACCCAGCTACAGAATCTTTCAGTTTATTTTTCATCAAAAATTCTAGAAAAAAGCTAAATCTTGAACAAAATTTTGAAATGTTATGATGTTTAAAAATATGTAATTAAACTGTTGTTGAAAATTTTGTTAACATTATACATAATTATAAACTCGTAATTTTTAACAAGTTATTTTCTTATTTTCGTCAAATGTAAATGAAGCAGGACTTGTTAACTTTGTTCTCTATTCCAAACTACTCCTACGTCTTGTTTAAAATTGTTTTGTTTAAAACAACATTGTGCTTGGTACACTCTACAGACGTAATTTGTAAACTATATAATGCTGCAGCAAAAGGCTTCAGTTAAAAGTAGTTTTAATGTTCTTGCCAAAACTGACGTCAATTTGTAGGTGTGTACAAACTATGAAGAGCATAAAGTTCATAACTGCACCTTAAACTGTGTAGGTAGGAGTTATTTCCTCTTTTATGACTTTTATATGATATGCAGAGGAAAAAATGCAGTAATTCTGAATTTATTACTCTTACGTTTACAGAAATTTAAAAAGACCAACTACTTTGAAATGTCAGACTGTTCAAGTTGTTTCATTTGACGAATTCATTTTTTTATTGTTCGTACTGATCAAAAAGGGAGCCTTTGGAAGTGAAAAATATCGACATACCTAATATTGGTTTAATTAAAAATGTTCACGAAAATATATTTTCTTGAACATCTTTTAATTTTGGGATTTGGAACTTGGAAATCAGAAAAATAGATAAACTTAATTGTTTTTCTTACAATTAATGCCTTTACTTAGTTGCACTTAGTTTTTTAATATCTAAGGTTTTCCTATAAATTTTGAGTGAATGTCTATACTTCTTATTTTTACAAAATTTTATATTTTTCTCAATTGTCATTTCGTTTTCTAATTGCATCGAAAATCCATATAAATTAACTTATTTTGTTCCTGAGTAAGCTCCCATGGTTCTAATTTTTGCAAAATTTTTGACTCAGTACTTTCAGAGATGTGGTGGTGACGAATATGCAATTTTTATATATTTTCTGAATTATACAATTACAAATTAAAAATATTACTAATTATCATAATGAGCGTTACTGCGTTACCAATTATTATTCGATGATTCACTTGAATTCTTAATATGTTTACTATTCTTCATTTAATTGTCTTATTTGTTCCCCAAATTATTAGGATTTATGCTATAATATAAGCCCAATTTTTATAAAAATTTTAAAGTCAGTCAGAGTTAAAGGCAGATTTTTGTAAAATTTATTTAAGCCCCTGTAAAAATCTAAAATCCTTTTATTTATGATTGATGATTGCACTATCAAATCGATTATGGATATAACATTTTTTCTTTTTCGTTCATTTTTGTGTAAAAATAAGTGTTAGAAGAACAGTGTTGTACAAGTGTTTGATGATGTCAGAAGAGATATTGTGTTTTGTTTTTAGAATATCTAACAATTCTGAAATGGGGACATTGGTGAAAAGAGATACCACATCGAAGCTAACTAGGATATCATTTTCTGAAATTCTGTAAGCACTTAGCATATCTAGGACGAAAGAAGAGTTCTTTACGTACGAGGATGGTTGCTCGGCTAGAGGTTGAAGGGTTTTGGCTAAGTACCGGGCTAATTCATGGGTCGGGGATTGTACCGAACTGACAATGGGCCTAACAGGAATATCTTGCTTATGAATTTTGGGTAGTCCGTAAATTTTCAGAATTTTAGAAGACTTTTCACGAGGAATGATGATCTTTTTGACGTCAAGAGGAAGTTGTGTCCTGTTGATGATTTCCTTAGTCTTTTTCTCTAAGTAAATAGTAGGATTATTGTTCATTATTTCGTAGTCTGCAGTGTGGAGTAGGGAATTCATCTTGTGAACATAATCCTTAGTATCGAGAAGAACAGTCGCGTTACCTTTGTCGGCAGGAAGAATAGTTATGTCATCGTTGTTACGTAGTTGTTTTACTGCATGTCTTTCGTTAGAAGTTAGATTTCATTTTGGTGGCTTTGATGTGTGAGTGTGAGTACTCTAGCAATGTCCTGAGGAGTATCTTCAGCCTCAATATCTGTTAGTTCAACCAAAGCTACCTCAACTTGAGAAATGATTCTTTCAGTTGGGATAGTTTTCGGCGTCACTGCGAAATTGAAACCTTTGGATAGGACGTGTAAACTGGTAGAGTCTAAGGGGAAGTCAGAAAAGTTATGGATGGTCGTCTGAGGGGGTGAGGTGCCACGGGGTTGTTGTTTTGTAATAAGTCGTATTAGTTTAAGTTTTTGAGTGACTGTTTTCTTTTGGGCCAGGTGTTCGGCTTTATCGCTCGAAATCCATCGAGTATATGAACACTCTCTGTCAGTTCGTAAAAAAAATCCGACTTCAGCTCTCGCGCATCACCATATCCAAACAGGACACTCTATCAACTTCGAGGACAGTAGGACTATCATATCTCTCAGTTGTCTTAGGGCATCCACTATTCGCGAAGCCATCGAAATAGAGAAAAGACCTCTCTGTCTAAATAGACGCGATGACAGCACTCGCCTTCCCACAGTTTGGACCTCCGTAATTACCAGATTAACAGATTAAACAAACCAGACACGCCCACCAACACCCAACTAATCACCGCACAGCCTCTTCATCACGCGACATCCTCTCCTAATCGACCGATAACTATAAATAAAAGAAGCAGCGCAGATTCAGTTTCAGTTCAGTTACCTAGTGACTCTTGGGGAGTAGGCAGGTTGAGTCCCCGAGTTCGATCTAGACCCTGAAATTCTATTTTTTTGTCTCTTGATAATGGCTCTAAAGCAGGAGTCGAAACGTCGAGTGCTACCTCTTCTCGGTGGTGAAAATAGTATATGAAAAAAGTGCGGGAATAAATAAATTATCTAATTTTAAGCAACTTTTGTTCCATAAAGTTTTTTTCTGAAAGTCAATTCTTTTCGAGTTAATGGCAAGAGAAATTTAGATTTTTCAACCAAAAAAAAACATGTTTTTATGAAAACCGTATGCGGTTTTTCGTAAATAACTTTAAAAATATGCACTTTAAGAAAAAAAATATTTGGAACAAAAATGTAGCTTATAAAAAACAAAAAAAAAATTTTGGTTTGTTTGGTTCTGTAGAACCAATACAAACTCCGTTTGTATTCGTTACTTGTTGAAATTTTGTTTATATTTGTCAAAACAAAAACTGAAAGGTTTTTTCTGAAATAACTGAAAAATAAAGGAATTTCTCGGGAAAAGTTTATAAAAACTTTTTTAAAGTGCTTTAAAAATCCTTTGATTTGTTGTTTCACAAAAGCCTTTAGCATGAAAATTAACGGAGTGACCTAAAAAAAGTTTGTTTTTTTTTTTGTCAAAAAAATGTACAAATTACCCCCTAAATACCACCCCAGTTGAAATTAATTGCTACCACTTCGCAAATCACCAATATGTAGGTTTTTTTATAAGCTAAAAGCTCATGCAAATTGAAAATGTATTTCACCATTATTTTTGAGCTGAAAGGGTAGCCTAATAGTAAGTACTATTTACGAACATGTACAAACTTAAAATTGAATTTTTATCCGACATAAAAAAAATAAATTAAAAAAATAAAACCTACATTTTGTACTCTACAAAACTTTACGTAGCTCTCATAATTTTTAAGGTATTTTGAAAAAAAGACAATTTTTTGCAAAATTACAAAAATACAAAATACTCTTGAGGCTTGCCTTTTTTCAAAACTACTTACTTTAAATCGGTCAAACTTTCTGAGCCTATTTTGAAATAAGTAAGTCAAGTGATTTGTGAAGTGGTAGCAATTAATTTGAACTGGGGTGGGATTTAGGGGGTAATTTGTACATGTTTTTGTCAAAAAACAAAAAAAACTAACCTTATTTATGTCATAATTCGCTTAATTTTCATGCCTTTATAAAAAAACAAATAAAAGGATTTTTTAAGCACTTGAATTAAGTATTTATAATTTTTTCCCGAAAAATGCATTGTTTTTCAGTTATTTCACGATAAACCTTTCAATTTTTGTTTTAACAAATAAAAACAAAATTTCAACAACTATAACTCCTTTTGTATTGGCTCAACAGAAACCACAAAGCCAACATTTTTTTTGTTTTTTTTTTAAGCTACATATTTGATCTAATTGATTTTTTTCTTAAACTGCATACTTCTAAAGTTATTTACGAAAAACCGTATGAAAACATGATAATATCACTTGTGATTAACTCGAAAAGAATTGACTTTCAGAATAAACTTTATAGAACAAAAGTTGCTTAAAATTAATTAACTTATTCATTCCCGGACTTGTTTTCATATAATATCCCCTCCCCGGGAGAAAGCAACCTCCGGCACAGGGTCAACTTTGAAGCAGAGAGTAAGCAGTACTCAAATCCAAATTTTTAGGAAAATCGGTGCTGCTTGCACGAATTACCCGGGAAAATGGTCAATAGGTGGAGTAGTTTGTCATTTACAAACACCCTGTATTCTAACGGAGCAAACGGAAATGAAGCTTACCATTTGAAAGGAAATTCGATGACGTCATCACTTTGTCAAATATACTCGTATATTCTGATTTATGAAGTTTCTGTAGAACTTAACATAACGTGAAATAATTATTTCTTTTCATAAATATTAAATTCTTTGTAAATGACGTATAATGTAGGATAATAATTATATGAATTATATAAATTATATTATTATTTATTTATTTCTAACAATATTAACTACTGATAATATTGTAATTCATTAGAGCACGTACATATCATACAATAAATTTGATTACAAGCAAGCAGCTAAATCCTTTTGAGCTTTAATAATGTATCCAATATATCAGCATGAATTAAAATTTCGCAAAGCTCATATTAAATGCATATTCATCCAACCAGATATTTCAGAATGAAATTGTCCTATATTCGAATGACGTCAGTATGTCGTCATTGACGGAAATGTAGGAATTGGGTCAAACAGGGTGCGATGTCCTGGTTAGCAGGTTCGAGGACGTTGCAGGAATATAGAGAGATCGGACAGAGGGGGGCAAACAGGGGCAGCTTCATTCTAGCTTTTGGAGATCCTATGATGCTAAACATAGAACGGCTCAGTTTTGAACTGGGATCGAGCCATTAAATGCATCTATAAATATATCTAACATACATTTCATGCATTTTTCTATTCTGTCCCGTTTTGATTTTCAATTTTATTTTATTTTCAGACAGGAATGCCCAACTGGATTTATATTTTATATAGAAAGAAACAATTATAAAGAACTGGTGCATATACGATACAAAACTGCTCTGAAACTTGTTAGAGATATGTAATATTATCAAATAATTTCAGTTCACTTATGACTTAAAATTGTTTTGACTGAACTTTCGAGAATTTTTTTTTTGATCTGTGTATTAAAACATATATTAATGCAATCCAGAAATGTTGAAGCCATGCAATTTAATTTAAAAAAAGACTTTTTAAGATATAAAAATAGAAAATTATATTTGCTCTTATAATTTGCTCTAAGCTTTTGAGTGTATTTTAGAAAAGTTGTGTTAAGTAACAATCCAAGTTTTTTTCATTTATTTAGAAAAAATTAAAATCAACTGAAAATATCCCCCGAAATACGGAAATAAAAATAATGAAAAATTTATAATAAAAATTCTTCATGTTTAATTACTACGTACCGTTACTTCCCACTTTTGTTGGGGTACCGACGTTATAGGATAAATTTTATGAAAAATAAAATAATTGTCCCCTTACGTAATAAGTCAAATGGGTGCTCATTATGGAGAATGAAATAATATATGTTTTTCTTAAAAAAATAGTCTCATATTAAAAATAATATGCAAAAAAAATCATTGTGCCCTTGTTATCTCTTCTATAAAATCTAAAATAATAAAAATAAGGATATGGGTTAATTCAAAATTTACAGAAAAACGTATCATATACAGTGAGGATACAAAGAAACTGGTGAACTCATGTTCTAAGTAATTGTAAATGTAAATGAAAAATCTTGACCAAGGTCAATTTTTGTATATGAAACTACATTTTTTGCAAATTATTCACTACAAAAAAAATGAATGAAAAGTGGTTGAGTGTGATAGGTTTTCATTTCTCTACTCGACAGTATTAGACTTTTGATTTTTGGACGTTGGTAATAAAAAAAATCAATATTCAATTTGTAAAATAATTAATGATGCCATAGAAACAAATAAATGTTGTAGTAATTAACAGTAATTACAGTCATATGCTAAAACCGTTTCTTGACAAAAAAATACAGGGTGTTGAAATTCTTCGACAACGTTTTGCAACATCTATGGACTGAGTTGATTAACTTCTTGCCTTATTTCATGTTTTAAATCATCAATATTAGTTGGTTTACTATTGTAGGTTTTTTAAAAAATAATCCGATGGAGTCTTACTGATCCATCCATGCGGAAAAACTTTAAAGAGCTTCACCTTGTTGAAACCATACGGCCCAGTTGATGTCCCCTAACAAAATGGTTCAAATATTTTGTTATTTATTTTGCCAAGCCAAACGCTCTTATCAAAATGGTAACCTTCACTCATCCAGTGAAGTTTTTGTCGACATTTTTTTTTTGTTCAGCGTTCTATGTCTTGGGAAAATCGAATTATATTACCATTTATTCGTAAGCATTTCATAAAACTCATTACTATAGATCAGGATCGTCGTCATTTAGTTGTTCCTGAACCAGTATAATTTTATATAGATTGTATTTTTCTTTTTCAAAATTCTCAATACACAAATTTCATTAACGTCATTAAGATTAATGAACTTCTGACAGGGAAAAAAGATTGCTTTACTTGTAATTTCATTTCTAGCTTTTCTAATTTTCATTTATAAATCTTCTCTTGTTACAAGATTATCTGTAAACAATGGAATTATTTAGATAAGTTTAGGTAGATCTATAAATTCAGTTGATGTTTTAAGTTTTTTTGGAAGCCTGCTTCTATGTGGGTTGTTAGTGACATTCTCTGGTCTCTGCAGCTTCTTCTTTGTCGAAAACAAGTTTCTTCAATTGGTATTGTGTTGTAGAGAAGTCTTTCAAGAAGCTCAGTACAGCTACGGGACGACAGCTCTTTGGATCATTGCTTTATTTCCCTGGCTTCAGGTTGGCAATAACTTTGGATTTTTTTATTCTGCTCGGGAGTCTTCCTTTCATGATGATATTTGTGAAAAACATCGCTAACCATTTTTCGAGTATTTGCCGCAGTTCAAGAATACTTCAGGATATAAAGGGTGTAAATGAATAAGTTCGAACCATCTTAAGATTCCTCGAGAGTTATGACAAAAAGTTCCTATGGACATACTCGAATGTCCGCAAACACTTTGTTACCGATATACAAGGTAAATCTTCATATTTTCTGTTTTTTTCTTCCAACTCCTAAAGTTTTCAAGATATTTAGTTCGATTTTGAAGCATTAATGCAGAGCCATTATTATTTATTATGAAGACTTTATAGATATAGAAATAATAATCACAGAGACAGTCATGAAAATCTACAGGGTGGTACTTTTTCTTGCGTTCGTATCTACCACTGTTTTTGTGTAAAAAATAATTATTTTCATGTTTACTGTAGAAACAAACAATCTTTCTGTTATTATTCTAGTAGGCGGCATATTAATTCCTCTCATTGACAATTCTAACTTAATTGTTGTTAATTTACTGTCGTTATTTTTACTGACACACAGTGATAGTTGTGAGTGACTTCTCACGCAATTTCACCAATATAGCGGTTTATTCAAACACAGAAATGGCTGACAGTCTCTCTAATGGTAATTAATTAGAAGCGTTGAGAAAATATAAAAAGAAATCTAATGGATTCAGCTCTGGGCTGCGCGGAGGCCAGCGATGACCAATTCTGCGTCCTACCATGGTTGAGGAAAATAGTTAAATTGTTTTAAACAATCCGCCCGAAATGAGCAAGGGCATAAACTACAGTGTTTCTGTTGTTAAGAGAAATATATCTTGTACTAAGGAATGTTGTCTAAAAAATGCAGGTATGATTTCCCATTTAAGTTAGCAGAACCTCATAGAGCCTTATCAAGCGATCCTCAATTATTCCACACCACACATTGATTGTAAATTCTCTTTGGAAGCACCGCTCAGGCTATAAACGGGGATTTTCATCACTCCCTCATTACAAAACAGCAGCCGACCCAAATAAGAGGAGCTACTATTTTGCCTATTAAGTATCCACTGGCAAAATTGTAATGTTCTTGGCAGATCAATTGGCAGCAAGTTATGCACGTTTGTATGGTGATATGGACGCAAATGGATGGAGGGAGTTTCCAGTTCAATCGAAATTAAAGTGTAGATAAGGACAAAAAATATCCACTTTATTCAGTCTTAAAAATTAAATATGTCATACAAAAATATATACAAAGATAAACTATACCAACAAAATTCATTAATAAACAGCTTGATAACAGAAATCATGATTCAACAGGTGTATTCTCAACAGGTTTTTTGATATTCCCAATGAAAGTAAGGATCTGCTCGATTTTCTTCTCCGTCGATTGCTGGCTCATTATCAATTCTTCCTGTTTTGTCTTTTGATCGTTCAAGGAAATGGTCAGCTGCGAATGGCGACTCTGCAGTTCGGTCAGTTCCGCCGCCAGCGTTTGTTTCTTCTCTTCTAGTTGTTTTTTCTCGATTATTTTTTCTGAAAAATATAAAACTACATTATAAATTCGTTGAGAACTTTACGTGAAGATGGCATGACAGTTCGTTGCTCATTTAGAGACATCTAGCCTTATTTGACATAAAAAACTGAATTTATAACATAGTATTCTTTTGTAACCTATCATGAAATTACCAACCTAGCAGCTCATATTCACAAGACCAATGTCCACAGTCTTAACCCCCCCATCACCTCTAACATATTATATCCCCAATCTAACAATCAAATTCCAGCATTATCCAAATTCCTATTCCCAGAAATGCATACTTCTTATCTCTCCTACATCTATACTAGTAATCATTCCCTCGATTTACTTAACCACCATGCATACCTGCACTTATTTTGATTAACCCTGTATATTATTATGAATATAGTGTTCCTCTAATTACTTTAATCAGATGAATAATTGAGCTGCTGCTAACCGGAAATAATTTGCTGGACTAGTCTGGAACTTCCCATTATTTTTTTTATTTTTCCAAACATTCACCAGAAATATCCACAATATTCTAGAGTTTAGAACATCCCAGAAACATATACAACCTAATGGAAATTGAATATTTTTTAGAACATTCATATTACTAAACTCTTAGGAGAAATCTAGAATAATTTGAGAATAACTTTAAATTTTTTGGACCCCCTGGAAGAATTTTAGAACTTTCTAGAACATTTCAGCTCTAGATAGATCTGGAAAATCTTCGAATATGTTAGAACTGATTAAAACATCTAAGCAATATTCAAATGTGCAGAAGAAACACTTAAAACTATCTATTTGGTGCAATTTCAAACAATAAAGGTTGAATTCTTGAGAATCATTAAGAAATTTTGCAAACCTCTCAGAGCAATAAGAAAAAATGTACAAATTTAAATTTCTATGAGTCAACTAATATTTATTGTCAATCTGCATCTTTAAAAAAAATTCTATTATTGGAGGAACTGTTGAGAATTCAAAAATTATTATTTCCCTGACTGGATCATACAATGTATGGCAGCACACTCCTTCTAAGGCACGCTATGCGGAGAAAATTGACTAAACCCCAGATATCCTAGATATCAAAAGGGTTTAACTCTATAGGACCCCTTGCCAGATTTTCAGGTTCATGGTTGGAGTCGTCGCGGCAGTTTCCCATGAATTTCCTGAACATCCAGGCTGTTCTTAACAGGACGGCTTTTTGCATTTTCATCCAGACCGAGTTTGGATGTTTTGGAACTACTCCTGTTCTTGACATAAGAACAGGTACCGTTCGAGTATTGTTCATGTCCCACTGAGTCTTTATTTGAAATTTCAAATCCCTATATTTGGTTATTTTCTTAGCCTGCTTGATATTTATATTATTGTTGTTAGGAAATGCTATGTCAATTAAAGTTGTTTTCGAGAGACTTTATCTACCGAAACTATATCTGGTCTATTGTGAGCAACAGTCCGATCAGTCAGTATCGTGCGGTCCCAGTACAGCTTGTATTTGTTATTTTCTAACACAGATACTGGTTTGTATTTATAGTATGGTAATCTCACCGACTGTGATAGTTCAAGTTTCAGTGCTATTTCCTGGTGTAGTATTTTTGCCACAGCATCGTATCGTTCTTTTTTATTCAGTTGCAGCGAACGCTTTCCAACCTCCTGTGATATGCTGGATAGATTCAGATGTTTGGCAACCGTACCTGCATCTGTCGTTGTTAATAGAAGAGTCTTTAAAGATGTACTTTAGATAGTTCTCAGTTGGAATTACTTGATCTTGGATTGCCAATATAAAGCCTTCCGTTTCAGAAAACATATGACTAAAGATCAACCAGTAGTTCGACGCTGCACTGCCGACATAATCTTGGTTGACGTCATTTATTTGTCTTCCATGAAGGAGCTTCTTTTTCATTTCAGCAGTTTCTGATCAGTAGTCTGGTAGTGTAATTAGACCTGTTGTTCTCACTCTCAGTGGTGTTGACTCATCAACCTGGAATATGACTGTGTAGATCAGAAAATTCTGAAAGTTACTGGAAATGACTAAAAAAAATGTGTCGATTATGGATGTCACTAGAGAACCCTTTTAGTTCAGTTTGTTTGAGAAAGGGTTCATGGCAAGGAAGAACCACAGCTCGCTAAGAAAGTCTCCCTGGAATATACCCCTTCTGATTGGAATGGGGTCAGTTTCTATCGAACAGCCGGCTTCATTCAATGAGATTTTGGTTTGCCAGGTGGACATGGCATATTTTAAAAAGTTAATAATACAGTTATTCACTTTATAGAGTTTCGGTGCCTTAATGAGCCAATCATGTAGCCTTTTTGTAGTCCACATATGGCATGTAAAGATTTCGTGAGCTTGATTGCAGAAAACGGAATCCATTATCAGTTGTTCTTTGCAGCCCATCGAATTTTTTGGGCATCCCTTTTATTGTTGAGTAATTATGTTGTTCAGCTCACAATGATAGAAAATGCGATGATTAATGCCCCATGTTATGAGTTTGTATAAGATTGGGAGGCAAGTGATTGGTTGGTAAAATTATTATTATTATTATTATCATTGGTATAGAACTAGTGTAACAAATTATTTATTGCTGTAATTTTTAAATTCTATTGGAGATGAAAAGATCACTTCAAAACTTCCAATTTAGAAGCAAATAGCAAATTCAAATTAACTGCATATAACCTATAGCTGCCAACCTTATGAATGTGTATGCTTTTGCATGTGAATTCTCCAAGATGAAATATAAGAAACCTATGGGACAATGATTGGAAGAAACATTACAATAAATCCGAACTAGAGCAATGATCATAAATAAACAGTAAAGCATCTTTATGCTAAAACTCACAAGAAGAATCAAGTTTAACAATGATTGCTATCTAAAACAATACAAATAACTTACCTGACAGGTCTGCTGGTATGCAAGACACACTCATACCCGATGGGACATTGAGAGCCCCAACGGTTCTGGTCTCTTTGTTGATACATTTCGGACACTCGTGAGGGGTTTGAGTTAGAGGACGATTGTGACAGCTGACGTGAAACCCGTTCGTACAAATATCACAAATAGTAAGAATTCCTGCAAGAAATAAAACGTAAAGTTACACTCAATTTATTGTGAAAACATCTTTTTTTTTCTGTGTGGGAATTCCCTTACCAGCTTGTTTGCAAATGATGCAAGTTTTGGCATCCGGAAAAGAGCTGCCAGGGCTTACGCGTTCTATGATCAATCCACTCGGAAGATTGGGTATGGACGGGAATGTATTTAACACATTTTTATTGCTGTTTTGACCGCCGGAGCCGTTCTCAACTGCCTCACTTTTATGAAGATTTAATGGTGGCGACACCCTTTCTTGCTTTTTTCTTACCGACTGTCTAGTATTAGGTGGGGATACAGGGGTCAACAACAAAGTGTTACGTTTTCTTTTCTGCAATAAAGAAGGAATAAATTAGAAACTATCTGGTGTCAAAATTTAAAAACTACACATCATTTCTTTAAATGCCTAAATGACAGAGAGATACATTTACGTGACTTATAATGGTTTCAAGGCGGAGTCATACTTAGGTAAATCAGGAGTTCCTCAAGGGTCGGATTTAGGATTCTACAATAGAAGATGTAAATGATTGTCATAATGTTCAGAGTCAATTAGTTTATATAGAAAACTAGTGAAATGGAAATAACAAATACATCTAAAAGGGAAAAAAAGTAGTGACATATACTCGAAAAACGTCAACCATCAAATTTCCTTATTCAAGTCAAGGTACACTGTTGGAGGGAAATACTAGTATCAAGGATTTGGGAGTTAACTTTGATGATAAATTAACTTATGTAGAGCATATATCTGGTAAAACATGTGAAGCATTAAAATGGATTTATATTGAGAAACTGCCGAGACTTTATTTCCGCATCGAAGACATTATATTTTGGGTATGTTCGTTCTTAAGTTGATATTATGATATTCACAGCAAACGTGTTGAAAAGGTCCAAAGGAAATTCCTGGAATATTTGATTCTCAAAAGTGATTGATAATATCTAAATCGGAATATACCTAATGAAGAGTTATGTGAACGTTTTCAACTGCCGTCTTTGCAATTAAGAAGAAATTGTGCATCTGTTGTATTCTTGTTTAAATTAGTAAATAATATGGTAGACTGTGGAATTGTTAAAGAAAATCTATATATAAATAGGCAAAGACAAAACGGTTAGGTATCATTTTCACCGCTGTTTCTACACCGCTTTTCTTTATTTTTGATTTGTTTAGGAGCTATTGACGACCTTTAGTGCAGAATATATAAAGAATCTTTAAAATAAATAATTCAGAGATAAATTATTAATAAAATTCAAGTGAGTGGCGCCCACTATGAACAAGTAGCTAAATCTAATGTTAATTTGACAGCAGTCAACAGTAAAAATTCAATTGTGGACAATCGTAGCGAGGTATAAAAAATATTAGTAAAATAATCGACTTTTTTTTTATAAAGACGTAAGATGTAAAAGCCTTCTTTTCGATTCATTTATGACGTTAATTTTTTACAATGACGATGACGACAGCAATTACTGAAGTGACCAAATAGAATGTGTTTATAGGAAGTTTGCGCAGTTAGAGAAGAATCCAGATCAAAAGTTTTATGTAAGTACACAATTTAGAGATTCTAAAGTTAATTGATACATTTGATATCCGAACCTCAAGTGTTAAGTATGTACATTCTTCCAGTCATGAATGTGTCACAAATCTAATAACAATTTGCATATGCATCCATTATTAAAATGTACTAAAAAATGTTTTTCAGTTACTGCGAATAAACTGACAAAGGAAAGCAATATTAACTTTTTTAATGACACATTAAATGTGTTTAGCTCTAAAATAAAAAACTCTCTGATATTATCCTAATACAGTTTCAATATCTGTTCTTGTAATTTACCTCGTATACATTTGGTCAGGCAATTACTGGAATTTATGGGTAAGTTTCTCATGTTAATATAAATTTATATATCTAAATGTTAAATTTATTGTAAATGGCTGGTCCGTAAATAAACATTCATTCATTCATAACTAATGCACAGAAAAGCTTTGGGAGTTTTGTTTTAATGTTTCAAAAGTTGACCTTAGAACAAAAAGACTATTGGCCTTAGATAAGTCAAATATAAGTTTGTTATTTTGGAGCAAAGAGTAGAATTGCGTATTTAGTAAATACAGATTCAGAAAACTATAATACTAAGAACAATTACACCAATTGTCCCAAAAATTCAGGAGGTGCCCAATAACTCTCCAATCTCCAGGAAAGGATCATTACAAAAAATGTTTCATACAAAAGTTATATACTTATCCCCCAGCTATCTCAAGGGGTCATGAACCATGAACTTGAGAACATTTTAATTTCACAATTTTGATGCCTGAAATAAAAATAGTGGAAATTTTCACATCGAAAAATGACGTGAATTTGAGTTTAACCAATAACCTTCACATCTAATTTCTGTGTTATATACTTGAAAAATTTTTTAAAGTAATCCTCAACAAAATATGCAGAAAAATCGGAAAAAAATCACAATATACACATTTTCCGTCTATGTATTTTTGGAATCGAAATTGGAAAAAAAATGAGAACTTGAAATATCTTTCATTATATACCAGGGGTAGTCTTATAACTATTTTATGAAACATTCCTGAATAGTTTGGCCGAGTTAACAATAAAGCTGTGGATATTGAAATTATTTTAACACGTAATTTCTTAGACACGAATTTAACAGGCATATACTTACACTTTGGGTGAAAAACCCCCACTCTTTATTTCCGTATAAAAAATGAGGATTGGCCGTGCTCCGTCTTTTCCTTTCGGCGCGTTTGTTCTGCATTTCTTTGTAAACCTCGTGGGTGGCCAGACAGAAGTAGCCGAGGAACTCGGACTGCGACACATCTTGAGGTTCAAGGGGGTTTAGAGTAGTGCGTTCAGGTGACGGATGATCGGAAAGAATCTCCCCTGATCCGTCTGATAAGGAATTCGCAGAAGTCGATCTCACAACGCTGCAAAGGATTTTTGAGTTATTAGCGATTCCTTTTACAATACCAAATGTTTTTACTTACATGTTTTGTTTTCTTGCGCGATTCAAAGCGTTCGTTAAGTTGAACCTCTTTTCTTCAATTCCGTTCTTGATACTGTTTGCTTTAAGATTCTTTTGGTAAGCTTTGTATTCTTCCCGAAAACGATGTATAATACTTTTCTGTAAAATGGAACATGGATGAGCTGCTAATTTACATCACTTAAAGTTACTTGAAGAATTATGGAATATTTATATGATAATTATTCGTTTCGAATTTATTCAACTAATACTTTTTCACTATTACAGTTATTTTCACAATCAAATTGTACATTTACACTACACTATTAGCCCGGGAGATGCCATTAGGATTAGGTTTCAAAACCAGTATAAATATGAATTTTCCTGTAGTCAGTTGACTGATTTCGTCGTTTCCATAGCTGTCTCCCCGACGATATCATTGAGAAGATTAAATTAACAAAGAAATAAGCCTACATATCTGCATTATCCAAAAATTGTATATAAATCACAAACTTCTCTAGTGATATCGAGAATTATTTGAACAGCACCGACTTAAAACAATGAAGTCTGTGCAAATTGCCAATTCATACAATTATCGATAGGATTAGAAAAGTCTGAGATTTATATACAAGTTGGAAGAATGGATGTACCTAGTATCTATGCCTTTTTCTGAAATTGGCACAGTTCTCTCCACAAACATAAGTCTGTCCTGTCTAAATGCATTGTACTATTACTTCCAGAAAAATCTGTGTTTATATTGTATAAATATCATATAATAATAAATCTATACTAATATATGAGATCAAAAGTGTAGTGTATGTCAGTCAGTTACATTTTCAAGTAAAAACTGTTGAACTGATATTGATGAAACATGGTATGGAGATAGCCTGAACACCAGGAATAGACACTGGCTACTTTTATCAAAATAAAATCTCTACAAGGATGAAAATTGTTGTGACAGTTTTATGGAAAAACTCAAATTGCTGAAGCAATCTTGGTAAAATTTAGATTAAATTAGTGACAAAATAGAAATAAGATGCTACAAAGTAACACTCACTTTTTATTGTTTTTGAATGAACTTCAATAAATGGGAAATAAAGTGACGCACTTGTCAAAATTCGTATGTATACTCTTCAGCCAAATAAATAAAAACCAGTTAAATGGTTTAACTCATTTTTATTTATTTCATTTAAATCATTTCAATTATCTCAAAGGGGCTGGAAAAATTCACTGTATTCTGGATACCAAAAGTAACAGGCATGAGAATTGGTCATTGTATACTGGGTTATTTTTTTAAGAAAAACCCAACATTTTTCTGGATACAAAAACAATATAGTATTAGGATATTAATTTTTTGAATGAATAGAGACATGATGTCAGTTTAGTTAATTTTTGGTTATTAGACTAGGGATGAGCGGGCAACCAAAAAATGGTTCATATGGAAAATAAATTTTTCATGATCACAATGGTATGAAAACTGGTATATATACTTTTCTTGTCAACAGGCTAGAACTGTCTTTAATCACTTGGTGATATGATATGGGTCAAAAGCATTTTATCCATTACATGGTAATTGATCAAATGGCAAATTTTTTAAAAATCAATAAAGAGATGGGTTGTCATTTGGCAAATATTCAATATATGAGAGGGCAGGACTGACTAGTATTTATTCTTTAATTAATCACAGGTAAAATTTGAGAAAAATCCATAAAATTAAACTGCCTGGACTCATTTTGATGACAGTGCAACATTTACAATAAAAAGAATGTGAAATGACAATGAAAAAACAAAATGTGTAAGACAGTTCTAAAATGAAGTGCATACACCTATCTAGCAGTAACGATAGAGAAGATGGAATGACACATGTAAAGTATAATAATAGAATAAATAAATCACTGAAAGCATAAACTTGCTAAGAATATTGCCTTAATGAGAAAGATGTGAGTGTAATGAAAAACATTGTTTAAAACTATTTAAGGGTCAATTCTGACCTTTCAGTGTGAGATATGGGTCCAAATTGACAAACTTAAAAGTAAATTATAAGATCCCTGATTACAGGTATCACAAAAAAGGCACAATTAAGAACAAACACTGTACAAAATATTGAGCTGAAAGATAAGAAGTTGCATGGAAAACAAAATTGTAGGAAGTACACATAAAGAATCTAAATATAAACAGAAACATTTTTATATAAATATGATGAGGTAATTTTTTTTGTCTAACCTATTCAATCATTTTGTGATTTGCTGACTTTTGGACATAACATTCACACTTCAAATATCTACTTTAAATACTGAAAATTTCAATCACTATTAGGCCCAGATATTGATGGATTATAATAAAACAGTTTTTATTCAATATCTATTTAAAATGTAATTTAGATCTTTAAATAATATGTTAAAATTTTCTCTACAATCCATTCAAAAAAATTGCCGATTAATTATACCTTTTAGTGTAGTCAAATACCTACATTTTAGGAAACAGTTAAGTCATTATGTGACTATTTTAGTCAAATAATTATGAAAATTATTTGACTAAAATTGTCACATTTAATGAATCACAATATCTTAATATTATCATTAAACTAACAGATTAGCTTGTGTTTTCTCAGAATTATTTGTAGGTACATATATTAACACATAAAAATATATATATACAAATTTGTAAAAATATTCTCTATACCTGTTCCAGACCAATTATTACAATCTCTTCTTCAGCCTTATTAACTTCTTTTTGCAAGTCCACATTCTGAAATTAAAATATATTTATAGATAAGAATTATGTGTACTTTACAAATGTCAAAAGTTATATTTACATATGGGTCTTCCTTGAGTGCTGCCAGGAGTTTCTGAAAAGAAATGAATATATCTACTAAAATCCCGTTATTTAATTAAGAAAAAAACATACTTAGGTATAATGTACAACTAAAGTTTATTGTCAGTAATGTATATAAATTTATTTTATGCAACTTATTTATAAGCATAAAAATTTACCTGATGTTTGTGAATAGCATTAGTTAATTCTGTCTGATTGATACCAATGTCGCACTTTAATTGTTTAGTGATCTCCATTCCGTTCATTTTCGCAATTCAAAATTTAGAAAATAAAAATTTGATTTTTTCCCGTCTCTCACCTTCTGCTCGTTTCACCCAATACGGAGTGTTTTATAAAGCACAAAGCAATTGTTTAAAAAATGTCTTCAAATATTCAACAAAAGCGATTCAAACTTAAAAAGTTTAACTCGAAACGTCACGTAACTTTCTATTAAAAATCTTTCTTCTTTTTCTCTGGATTTAAGGAACACCAAATAACCGAGTCTTGCATCCTTTTTTAATTTATTATTACTACCGGTTATCGCAACAGATTTTCATTGGTCCAGTGTCGATTCGAATAGGTCCGATTCGAGTTCCGTGCTCCATCTAATAATCGTTTCATGATAAAGATTTTATTGAAATTTCTTTGAAATGAATTAATTTATTTTGTAGAACATTCAATAGGTAGAATTTCTCGCTGTCATAGTCAAAGCGTTTTTTAAATTCGATTTGTTAACATAAAGCTTGTATTTTGGGAGGTAGCTTGTAATGCACAAACAGCATGCCCTGACTAAAAAGAGAGAGCAATAGAGAGAGCAGGGGGCAATTTCACTGCATTGAGAGTTGAATCAAATGAGCTATGTGCAGTATGTAGTTCATTGGCTGCACCTCACAATCGAGTAAAACAGTCCTTGCTCTCTCTATTGCCTTCTCTTTCTGGTCTTGGGACGATATTTGTGCATTGTAGGCTACTTCCAAAAGTATATGCTCTAAGTTTTTTAGGGTAGAGTGACGCCACGTAACGGTTGGTTTCAATAATACACTGGTCCACAAAAATCAATTATAATATTGAAATAATGACAATATAGTGTTTTGTTATTGTTGTAGTAGTGTAAAATTGTATTTTTACAGCCTTACAGAACTCTATTCTAATTAACTCTTACTATTTAATCGAGTAGTCTACGGACAAAATATTTCTCAAACCAACCACCACGTGGTGCTGCTAGTCGAATAGTTGCCACTACTTTTTACATGTCTAAGAGGATTTCTTCTTCTTCTGTTTCCGAAGTGCGTGACATTCTAACGACAACCGATCTGACAGCGACTAAACGAATTGTTTTGCTAGCGGCCATTGACAGAAATGTAATGGGATATGGCGGGCTTTCGTGATAAGGATAAAGCTCTCTTTCCCCTAAAAAATGTAAGGTCAGTTGTACAATTGTTTAAAAATCAATTAGAATGTACCCCCGAACCCGACCTGTCATTGCTATCAATTGTTGCGGGTTGTATTGAAAATTCATTGACGAGCCGGTGTAACGCTACCCTTCAAATATGCGAACCAGTTGATCACAACAGCTTGCCCATTCTGGAACTGGAAGCTGTAGAGTCTCTATACAAAAAATTCCACAGCATAATAAAAGGTGCAGTCGATAGAAACAAATCCAACTCGTTTGCTACCAGAGAAGTAGTGAAGAAAGTGTCAGATGTTATATGGAATTCTCTCACAAGAAGTTATTACAAAGATAAAGCGCATTTGCAGAGTTTGTACAGCTATTTGACGGGCAACAAATTGGACTGTTTCGGCGTTGCTTACGCTGTCGTAGCTGGTTGCCAAGTTTTAGGTTATAATGATGTACACTTGGCCCTCTCAGAGGATCATGCTTGGGTTGTTTTTGGTGAGTATGGTACAGACACTGCAGAAGTAACTTGGCATGGTAAGGGCAATGAAGACAAAAGAGGCCAAGAGATAGGAAAAGGTGTAACTGCTAGATCTTGGCTGTACGTGAACAACAAACCTGTGATTTGTACAAGACAGATGGAAGTAGCTGCCTTGGTGTCTGCAATCAATCCATCTTTGAATTCAAGTCATGATGCTTATGAAGTGGCATTGCTACAACAAGAATTGCTGTGGCTTCTGTATGATTTGGGGCATTTGAAAAAATATCCAATGGCAATTGGCAATCTTGGTGATTTGGAAGAGATCAGTGCTAAACATGGAAAAGTGCCATGTGAGAAATTATTCCAGGAATCCATACTGTCAGCAAGGACTTATTATAATAATCAACATGTTTATCCATACACCTACCAGGGTGGATATTTCTATCGCAATAAAATGTATGAAGAAGCATTTCAAAGCTGGGCTGATGCAGGAGATGTGATACGATTGTAAGTGTATTATCCTATTTTTTAAATAATTATTTTTATGTGTGGTATCTCTTGTTGAAAATCAGAAGTGGGATGATTGGCTCAAATTTTGTAATTATAATTAAACATTCTTTGCTGGTAAGAAATCATTTTCTGTCAATACAATTTAGCCAACTAAATCAATATATTCATATTATTTTAGTACTTATAATTATATTACAAAATTACAGTTGTCAAGATCAAATACTGTATAAATACCTGACTCTCTACTTATACAAGAATTTTCATTTTGGACTGATGTTTCAGGAGTCATTATTTTCATTACAATAGTTCAGAATTTTGGAAAACTATACACAATATAAACAAAGACATTAATGAATCAATAAAATAAACATAATAAATAATGTTTTTCAGATACAACTACTCTAGAGATGACGAAGAAATCTATAAGGAATTTTTGGAAATAGCTAATGAACTGATACCTCATATTATAAAAGTGGAAAGCTCCGGTTTTAGTGCAAACACAATATTAAGGAAACCTCAGTGTTTTGCCAACCTTCTCCGGTTCTATGATGGGATTTGTCAGTGGGAAGAAGGCAGTGCTACACCTGTGTTACATATTGGTTGGGCCAAGCCCCTTGTGAATACAATTTCAAAATTTGATGCTGATGTTAGAGCACAAGTTAACATTATATGTGATAAAGCTGAAGAAAATAAGTTGTTGAAGAACAATGGTACATATTTTAATAATAATAACTACGAAAAAGAAGACGTAACTGCAAATAATGACATGGGAAATAAGATTCAAGATGATAAAGATGATACAAAGACAGATTTTCATCCTAGCATTGAGGCATTGACAGCTGCTTGTTCAGAGAAAATTTTAAACCCTGAATATTTGCTTCAAGGGGATGGATCACCTTTTGTTGGTAAGAACTGTTGACTTGGTTATATTCTGAATTGTTTCTCTCAATGATTTTATTTGTAGGTACTTATAATACCTCAGAAGCAAAAGCACAAAAGGAACAAAAACAAAATGGTAAGTTTAGTCACTCATTTATTGGTCTTAACTAGGTTTCAAACTGCACAGTACTTTGAGAAAATCAATTGTGGAAGCTATACTTTGTGATAGTTGGTCATCATAATTAAATCAAACTGCTTTCATTGTCTTTGATTGAATTATTGGACTAGTTTTGGTCCCCAACACTACAGATTTCAAGTATGTACTAACAATGAACATTGAACATGCTATAAACAGAAAACTTATGAGTCTATGAACAGCTCTGCTCCTACCCCACAGTGAGAATATTGGAGCAAATTTGAAATCTTAAACAGGTATCTCATTTTTTATATGTTCTACAGAAATAATCTTCTGCAAAAAAATTGTTAATTTATGATTTTAGACATTTCAGATAAATTTAATACTAAAATTAATTTCCTTCAACAACTCTGTTAAGTCATGTTTCAAATTTGTATCCATCTATGGATGTTAAAATTCACTTTCCTGATATTTGAGGTCCTATACCTAAAAAACAAATACATCCAATTCATGTCAGACTGAGCTACATATCTTTTTTTAGGTGAATTGATGCCCTTATTTCTTGTCCAATTATTTGAATAATAATGTTTTATTTTTATTGTTTTGTGATGTTTCATTAATGATTTGAAACTATCTTTTATATTTAAAAGATTTGGTCAAGGATACTCCTTTGATAATAGGTTTACCCATTGCTTTATAAACAATAACATACATTTTTTATCACAACAGAACATAGACATGGCCACAGTACCACCCACCCACAGAAAATTATGGTTATTACTTCACTATGAACGTTTTAGAATTTTGGATCATATTTATTTAGTAGGCTTTATTATTTAAGATGATAATTATCTTTGGTGTTTATTGTAAAAGTTAATTGTCATTTATTCAGAAAATTAATATAAAAAAATCATCCTTAATTATAGTACAATAAACTCTGTGGGTTCAAGTTTAGTTAATTTTAAAAACTGATAATCACTTCACTTTCTAGAACTTCATTTACATTTAAAAACCAAATATTTACAACAGCTGATTTTAAACAACACAAATGTAAACTCAACTAGCTAAGCTATACTAACTAAATACTGATATTAATATTGCCTTATATAGTGTATGTTGAGTTTTCTTGTCATTCTACCTTTGTTTGCACAGCATCCAGATAAACAGTTTTCGAAAATTCCAGTTCTTTTTTTACTATCCCAGAGATTGATGTTTAATTGAGATGAATAATGCTTTACGTTGCTGTATTCAGGGATGGCGTAGATAAATTTTATAACAATAGTTTAAATACAGTCAAATACTCGATTTGGTGGCTTCAACCCTTTTTATCCATACTACTTCAGGACCACTTTTAGGGTAATTAAAAAATATATGCATACAACTTTATTTATAATTAGAGTTAATCTATAGAGAACTGGTCTATGAACTATTTCTGCAAGTAATGTTCATATTACAGATTACATCTTCACAAATTTCATAAGATAATATTCAAGCAATATTATCTGCATGTCCCATAACACATTCATCCTGTTTAACATTTAAAAAATTATTAACATATAATGTAAAAATAAATGGACCGTTTATAGTACTTTAAAATATACTCAGAGAAATATGTTAATTCTCATTAATATTTAATAATATCAAGGCTCTCACTAAATCCAATATAATGTATATAATTGAAGTATAGTTTAGTGTTATCTCTAGTTACTATGAATAAAACTAAATTGTGTGGCATCTATGGTTTGTATTTTTTAATTTATTGGGAGTAACACTATACTTACAGAAAGTCTGTATATTTGAAATGTTATATACAGTTTGCAGTTACAACCTTTTTATTCAACTTTAATTTCATTATTCTTTTATTGTCATTGATAACACTTGAAATATACAGTCTTCCGTAAATGTGGTGTTATTTCCAAGAATTCAAAAAACAAAAATACAAATGTGATATAGTCTTGTAGATATATTTTTTTCAATTCTTCTCTACTTGTAGAAAATGACGCGACAAGCGGCAACAATGTTTCAACAGAAGACGGTACTAATCCCAACCAACCGTCTACTTCGAAAGATGAAGAACTGACCATGACAGATACTCTAGCAGACACTGACTCACCTCCCAAAAGACCCACCATTATCCTGCGCAGTCAGAAGATGAAACAGTTGAAGGATCTTCTTTTGGCGGAAAAATTAAACACCCACGCCATCTCTTTGCATTTGACGGCGCAATCTCAGGTACAGGTAGGCAAGAAGGGCAGGACCGATAACGGAGACAACGTCAGCAGACCGAAGAGGACCAGACGAGAGTGAAAGGTGTAAGAAAAAGGCTTCACCGCTGGCGGTGGTAAGTCTTTATAGTCTTGTTTCGGTTTTAATGATCAACTGTACTTAATTTAGGTATGGATACGTTACAAACGTTCCAGGTGGAATATTGTAAGGGATATTTCATTAACTTAATGCTCTAAGAATTCGTGTTTATTGCTGAAATGGTAGGATTCGACTTTGTTATATTGACGTGAACTAAAACTCTTAAGCAATATTGTTTATTCATAATCTAGTCCAGGAATTCCTAATTGCTGATAACAAATAGGAAGTATTTACAGATTTGTGAAGTTGTGATCACTGAAATCGAATGACAATATATAAAAAATAAACGAGAGTGCTCAAATATAGAAATGAAATGAAAGTGAAAGGGAATCACATTAATACATACTGCAATTTAGTGATATAAATTATTACTGAAATTTTATTCTGATATAAAGTCTTAATGTAACAATGCCAGGATTTTCCCTTCATTTAGAGTCAAAATCCGAAAATGTTATACTTCTCATTGGAGTTTTCTTGAACCTCCATTATCTTGAATCTGGTTGATTTCCTTAGCTTTGGATCTGCTATCGTCTTCAGGTGTTTTCTGAAGAAGAGCTGTGACACCTTAACATGTCGTCTGTAAAATAAAATATATACCATTCTTCTGATTATATATCTATGAAAGCTTCTTACCCCCTAAAAATATGTAATATATATATATATATATATATATATATATATATATATACAGTGTTATCTCATTTGACAGTTGTTTTTGTCGCTGCAGTAAAATCTAATATATAAAAATCTCGTGTCAGGGTTTTAGTGATCGAACTCCTCCGAAATTTTTATGAGAATTTTTATATATATTTAATAGGTATGAGAATAGGTCGTAAAGTATATTTCATTAATACCGATAGGTGATTAGGGCGTCCATATCCAGAAAAAAATTCTATCGTAAATATAATTGAAAAAAAGCAATTATGTCAAATAATGTCATAATAAATTATAGTTAAAAATTCAGTACAGTGAAATAGCATATTAATAGTCTGAGAAAATTAGGTTTCATTAAATGTTATTAATGAGATAACACGTGTTATAAGTGAATCAATAGTTGAATTAAATAAGATACATACATTAAGCCCTTAGTCCATGCTCGGAGACAAGAAAAAAGGGTTATCAAAAGATAAGGAAGCAAAATTTTAAACATTATTTAATAAATTCTTAAAAATAAAGTTAAAAGTAAAATGTACACAATATCTAAATACATAAGAATCCAGTGTTTGTGGTCGAACTCCTCCGAAACGGCTCGACCGATTTTAGGTCGTAAAGTTTATTTCATGCCGTTAGATCATTAGAGTATCCTTATAAAGAAAAAAAAATATAAAAAAATTAACTCGAAAACAAAATCTGACACAGATGTATAAAATTCGTATATATACTCTTCTCCCCAAAAAAATAATAATGAGTATTATGATTTTGCAAAAATTTAATTAACCCATGAAAATTTGCTATTTTCCAGAAGTGAAAGTAATATAATCATAAGAATTAAATAGATGCTTCCTTTTTTTAAGTGAAGTAATATGTGAAACGTCATTTTGTCAAAATGGAAACATTAAATGGATGAAACTATTGTTTTAGAAAGAATTCAATATATACAGATATATATCCACATCTTTAGAACTATATCATTCAACGTATGACAGCCGTTTCGAACCAGGAGTTCTCGTCAGATACGCTTCCTCGAATGACAAGTTCTAAAGAGCAATACTTGGATGTAATACACATCAGTAAGACAACAGTCAGTGTATTGAACCTAATAGATGTCGGTGACATCTACCGTCTACTGAGTAATTTAAGTATATGAAGGCATACTATGCTATAACATATACCATACTCTTGACAGATGGTTCGAATGTTTTATATAAAAACACATAAGTAAATATATATACAGATATAAATCATCAGTAAGACAACAGTCAGTGTATTGAACCTAATAGAATTCAATATATCTGAAATAGAAAGTAATATGGTGTGAATCTTGATGAATATTTTCTAAAATAAACAGAAGCGGGTTTCATCAATTTGTGAACATTCAGGTATATGATAGGAGGCAAAGTATTTAAAAAATCACTATTTCTCGGGAACCGAATATAATACAGATACTACAATTATAATATTAATTCCTTAATTTAATAGAGATATGATGTGACATTTTACGAAAATTCTGTTATTAAATGGGGACAATGGATAATTTTCAGGGAACTAAAAAAATGCAGGTGTGAAAGTTGTAATATAATGTGAAATATTTATTAATTTCATGAGAGTTGATAAATTTATTCTTTTCTTTAAATGAATAGAGACATTATTCATCATTTTTTCCAGAATTAAGGGGGTGGGGTCTGCAAAATGTTCTTTATCTGATTTAATGCACCTGAAATCTCAATAATTCAGACAATTTGGAAGTGTTAAGTGATATTTACGATTTATAAAATAAAAATAAATTCAAAACAATGAATAAAATATTACAAGCCTCCAAACATTAAGAATATTAAATACACTAAACATCACAACAATATACAATTTGTCAAAATTATTAAATTTATTGTGTCGAAAACCTAAACGCGAAAAATCTAAAAATGTCCAAACACCAAAAATGCCAAAACCAACAGATATAACTGGAAATGCCAACGTCACTGTAAATTCAAAAATATCAGAAATGTAAAAATATCAAAAACGCCAAAACGTTAAAAATGGCAATGAAAGGTCAAAAAACCTGAAATGAAAACTAGCTCATCATATTAAATCCGAAAATAAAGTATTTTTAGAATTCGTGCCATATAATTTTCGTTCATCAATGATAATGTTGAAATGGTTTTCATAAAATATTGTGCGATTTTTTCAGGATTTTTTGTACAATTTTATATCAATGAGATTGATTAACTCCCTTTTTAACAGTTTATTTACAAAAATCTCTATACAAAATAGATTACTTACCCATGAAATGAGCCTGTACCAAATTTAAATTTAAAAATATTTAAAGTAATTGAGATTTTGTGCAAATTTAAATTTACATTTTGATTAAAAAAGAAACTTGTGCGCAGTTCTATAGGTCCGATACTAAAACAAAAGAAAACTAGAGAATTCCGTTTCATAGACTGTGTGATTCTGGATGTTTCTACCAGTTCATCATATATTTCAGTATATCTGTCAATCCTGTTATGTTCATTTGTTGTAAAGTTTCTGACCGTGTTTTGCAGACTTTGTTTCAATATACTTCACCGAAAAAAAATCGACTGGCGTCAAGTCTGGGAAACATGGCCGTCACTCAATAAAAGGACTGTCTTCGAAATGTTATTTGTAGCATATTCTTGATTATTTTTATGTGTTCTTGGGAAATAACACCACAATCAAAACAAAAATCTGTATATTCAAGGAAAAAACAAACGTTTTCAGGTGTATTCTAACCTCATTTTCAATGGCTTTAAACATATTATTATTGAAAATATAAAATGCAAAATTTCATATTTCGATTGTGGTGTTATTTCCCAAGAACACATAAAAATAAAAAACATAAAAAAGGATTGTTTCATCCGATCCCACGATTATCAAAACCGTATAAAAACAAAGTTTAGTACCCTAACACCAAACCTTTCTTTTTTTCACTCAACGTACGTTTCAACAGCGAAGCTGTCATCATCAAGGAGTAAACCAAAACTGAAAATATTTTCCTTGGAACAGTTAAAATGTCTTCATGGGGCACCATTAATAAATAATAAATTAATAAACCTTGTTTACATATTGCCACTTTCAATATGTTGTATACAAGAAGAAACTAGCATGTTTAGTAAGTATATGCATATTAATAGCATTAGAGGTTATGAAATATCCCAAAAAATTATCATTGTGATGTATTTTGCGCACTTCTATTCATAGTACCCCCTTGCCATTTTTGATGTAATTTATAGCAGCGTTCATGTTTTAGAAATCAGTATTATGATTTATGTGAACTGATCAACATAATTTATTTTAGACATACTGCACTGCTATTGCTTAACATAAATCTTTTTTTTGGACTTTGCTTATAATATTAATTAAAATGATACCATGTTTCACATCATTTGTTATATAGGTAATGTTTTTGTTAAGTAGTAGTCCGTGTGCGATTTTAGCTCTTACGAATTTTTCCCAAAGTATATCTTTCTCTATATTATATACTGAGCGTTGAATATATCAGGAAAAAAATGCTTTTATTGTTAATGCAAAACATAAAATTCTAGCCACATACAGAATATATAAAAGTTTCTGGTAATAATAGTACAGACTTCAAATGTTTTTCATTCTTTTCATTATGGAACTAATTGTTTTCTCCAGCTTACTGGATTTATTCAAATTTGTACAATTCACAATTACTTGTGTTGTCTCTAGCATAATGCTTGATTTGTTAGTAAAGTAGTTTCTGTGGATTTTGAGCAATTTTGGTTAATTTCAATTGATAAATTTTAAACCGACTGCCAGTGATTACTCATAAACTGCGTGCGAAATTTGGATGATTTAAACTGCATTGTCTTAAGGGATATTACAGTTAAATTTCTATAAATAATTTATCTTATTATTGTTAATACAATTACAAATTCACAATCAATACAGCAACATATCGTAAAAGATACAAATAACTTATTAGTTACGCAACCCACATTACAGATTTCTAACATGTATGGTTGCATCAAGCTACCAACCGTGACCAATAACATTTTTACAACATAGCACATTCAATTGTTATTACACTATTTACATTTGTATTTATATGTCGCAAAATTCTACTGTTACTATTTCTTCTCGTTTTATTTTGACTTGTTGCCATATTTTTTTAAATTATTTTCACAATTAAATAAATTAGAACATCGTTTGGAAATATTACCAGAAATTAAAGGCTTTACTATTTGACATGCTCTATGTTAATCTGTAATATATTCTATTAGTAGAAAATAGTTGTGATAATGAATTGTTTCAGCATTTATTGAATTTTTTAACGCTTTGTATTTGTTACATTCCTTTTCAGTGGTGCATCTTCTTGTATCACCCTCGTTGCGTATATTGTACTGTTAAAAATATTTTTGACATCATTATTGAAAAGTAATTTGAAAAGTTGATTTCATTTGAATTGATTTTACCGTTTTGAAGTGTTACAAGTACAGGGTGTAGTTTAAAACTATCAAATACTAACATTAGAGTTTCATAGTAAATGTATTTTATAGCTAAAATCCCCCTTTTTCTCTTACACCCTGTAAAATATTAATTCATATAGTAATTGTTAGTATGTCAGTGATTTTTACATCACGTATTTGTCTCGTTGGTATTTCTAGAGGAACTGCAGTTGTTATTACCTCAGTTTTAAATTTTAAGCATCATCTTTCAAATGCTTTAATTATCGTGTGAACCTTTTAGTTAGTGTACATTCCTGATCAATGGAAATCTAATCTGGCACAATTTTATTGCATCTTACAGTATGTGAGAAATTTTGTTGAATTTGTCGTATTTTAGTTTTAAATCCAACATCGGATTAATCGTTTTCATTATACATAAAGGGTGTAAATAGTTTGAGTACATATATTTTAGGTGGAGATAGTACACACTAAATCAAGCAAAAAAATACAGTACTTTAGTCTATTGGCCTTAATAGATAATCCAAAAAACAAGTAAATTATTGTCAATGAGCCAACGTTGCCCTTCGGTCAACACAAGTCACTTAGGCGAGACTTCTCACATTACATTATTATTGAATAATTAATAGTATTTTCTTGAGATTTGTTTGGTAAATAAATATTTGTGACATATTCATTTCGTCTTTGATTTTACTTTTTGAAAGAAAAATTCGCGAAATTGGGTTAAAGCAGAGAAGAATAAAGAGCTACTTTTGCTATTTACATATTATTTAGTAACTTTAAGTGATCTATTTAACCGCTAAATTAGTCAGACACACATTAATTATTAAATTCAGATATTTCTGTTAGATGCAGTACTTATCAACTCCGCAGATATTATTTTCAACACAAAGGATGCACTTAACAGTAAGCTTTATTCTAATAAACGTTACACTAAAAACTACAAAACAAACAAAGAAGGTAAACAAAATTACAGCCACAGATTTTACACAGAAACAACATTTACCCGATTCGCTGATTGATCTTATCAGCGATTGCACCTTTGTTGTCATATCTTTACCCGGATATTCTGCGTACTGTTGATTAGTGAAGCCATATAATCTGTTTATTTTTTAACATATGAAACATCAGAAGCATTTTGAATGTAAAATTATGTATTGGTGATGGTATAAATGGGTATAAAAGTTGTATCTTTTTTTTTATTTTATTTTTGGCAAAACTATAGCTCTGTTTAAAAATGTTATTAGGCTTTTTGTTGTATTTTTATCTGAACTATTATTCCTTAAAATATTTGCACTCTTACCGTTTACACCCTGTATATTCTAAGATGTTATTGAAATACTATAAATTTAATTACATGATACATTATTTTTTCCACAAATGTGTGGCATTCGTTTTCGACAGGGCGATTCTAAAACAATTATAATGGAACAACATCCAGTATATTGTTACAGATTTGAATAGAACGTTATCTCAAACAATACAGTAAGAAAATGCATTGGTGGGTCTACTTTTAATAAAAAAATATATACCCAATAGTGTTCAGTAATTAAAAGGGAGGAAAATAATTGATATGTGACTATTTTTGTATATTAAATGTATAATATTCTAGTTTTGTTGGTGAAATATTTAATTTAATTTACAGTAATTGTTGTTTGTTATTAATGTATTATTTTTTTCTTATCTTTTCTTTATGTTTTCACAGATCCACCAATCCAATTTCTACCTATTACTGTATTTATACGAGTTTTATATTTTTAAAACTATTGCTTGTTGAATTGTCTGCCTGACCATCAAATTCAAACATTTCAATACAATTTCTTGCAGAGCTCTCGTAAGTTTTTTTTGTGATATCATCACATATCCGTCCATTTTGTTATCTTATATCATACTACCATCTTCATTTTCTTTGGTCAGTTTTTGTTGATCAGGTTTAAATAGTGATATTTATTAAATCAAAAAAAGGTTACGGAAATACAATTACGGCCTCAGTACTTCTGTCAATGCAGAATAAATGAATGAATGAAGAACATACAACAATTAAAAATTGATTACTCTATTTTTTATTATTGTACATATTTTAACAAAAGATTAACTTGAGTTGTTCTTGTTTTCCGTAAACCGTTTAACTAGTTAAAGTAATCTCGCCTGTTCTTTTAAGTAGTACTAGTAAGTTGACGTTAGATGTATTATTATTAAAACATGCACTTTCAGTATCTAGTTGTTTTTAGGTATACAATATATTTTTTTGGACACGGAATGGTTTTTAGGATTGAATTATGGAAAGAATGAAATTTTTTGGATTACAATCATTTAGAGTGTTAATTTGTACAAATATCAGTCAATATTGATCAGTATGTATTCATTGCATATGTAATAGTTGGTTGATAAGTACATCTACTAATAACAGAATCATTTCATATATGATAATGTTTTTGTTAGAGTTAGTGGAAATATCGCTCATCCTACTTTATATATGGAGTGATATTTAAACAATAATAACAACCTTTCATTTGTTATTTATGGTAATACTGCCAAATGAGATTATGTTTTCCTTATATAATCTGTTTCTGTTTTAATTAATTAGATAATTAATTTATTCTCTTGTATGTATATTTTGCATTTACAGAAAATGTAAAATCCATAGAGGTATGCTCAAATTTTTGTGTGAACAGGTATCTGTGTATCTGGAGGAGAGACTTAATAAAACTAGCAGCTGATTTTTCATTTTTAAAGTTCCTTTTTTAATATACATTATGCCTTTAGCATTTTCTTTCATATGTGTTTGTTCTTCTAGATTTTGATATCAATTTAATTGCATTTTTTGCAGTTTGCCTTATTATAATTCAAACACTTTTTGTATTGATAATTTTTTTACGTTTTTATCATTATATTCTTTACCTATTTTTAGTTGGATTTGTGTCTGTTTATCTATTGCTTTTATTAGGTCTGTTATAGAATTATTCTTACATTGTGTATGTGTGTGTGTGTGAGAGATACTATTGCTGTATAGTTGTTCTTTAACTTTGTTCTTGAAAATGCGCCTTCTAGTGCTTGTATATTATTGTTTACTTCGCATATTCCTCTTTGGTTACTCATTCAAATGTTAAATGTTGTGTTATTTTGAATAACTTTCAAATTTCCAGCGTATTTTAAATTTTTGTTAGCACTTATATAATTTACTATCTATTTATTGTATGAGATATCTTTTTGTTATTGTCTATTATTGTCACTTTCTGTACAACCTGGTTTTTAATGTGATTTCTTGGTTGAAGTCTTACTGTTCTATAAATTTTTCTTTTTCTTTTGTGTTTCTATATCAATTTGTCTTCTTCTGTTTCCATACTTGTTTATTTGGTAAATACTAGTGGTCGCCCAGCGGTGGAAATTCAATTGTAATTAGTTTGAACGTTATTGAGGTTCATTTGGTTAGAGTATATGGAGCAAAGGTGTCTTCTAGCGACTGGAAGTATATATTGCTTAGCGTATTTACCAAATAGTGACATCTCGAATAGTAAATGTTTTCAGTTTTATTTTATTGATAAGATCGTCAATAGCTGGTAAAAAAAGAAAATCGGTGGACCAACTGAGGAGAAAAGGTACTGAATTGTATTGTCTTTGCTTATAGATATTGTTTTATAGCATTGTTGGCCCCTCTACTTATGCAGTTTTGCCTCTGTCTTGTATTATTCTTGTTAGCTTTCTTATTTACTCGCAAACTTCTTTTTATTTTAATGAAGTAGCTTGTATATTTATGATATTTTATTCATTCCCTTGGTTTAATCTTGTCCTTCCCGCATAATCGTGTTTAGCCTCATTATCCAGATCTTTGTAATATTTTTCCATATGTTCCTTGGTTTTTGTTCTTGATTTGTGAAACATGCGAGCCTATGTGTTAAACTGCTTCGTATCATATTGGACTTTATGTTTAGTAGTTTTAACGAAATACAAATATTCCGTTATCTAAGATAAACCATTTTAACGATATTTTACGCAATGCGAAAAATAATTATATACAGATGAATATTGACTGATTCTTTTCACATTTTCCAATTAATATTTCATCATTTTTGGTAAATAATAAATTTTATTGTGGGAACAGACAAATTATGATTGTTGAAATTTTAGTGAATTTTGTGACGTTTGTTTTTTGTTGAACATCGAAAACGAAATTGAGCAGCAAATTTTTTTTATTTTCAAAGTTATTGTAGACTGTGATGAAATAAGGGTGACTAATGTATTTATTGAATATGTATATGTAGGAATAGAATTCTTATTGAAACATGTATTTTTGTATTGGAAATATAAATTTATAGAAATCTTCCATTTTTGTTTGTTGATGTTGAATTATGCGAAGTCTAACTTTGAAGTTTTGGAAATGATTGTATAAGTATTGTTATATTGTATCTACTTATGATAAATAGACTTTTCCTTCATAATAAAAATGTACAACACCCAGCAAGAGTAATTCTTTAGTGACTATTGTATACAATTAGATATTAATTATATTTAATGTTTTTTGGTCCACAATAAATGAATATACCAATACTATTTGTTTGAATGTACTTTAGAGAATCATATTTCTGAAGTTCTCCCACTCTTACACGCGAGAATGGACTAGATGACATCGCTGTTCCGAAACTATAAGGACTCGACTCTAGTAATTTTGTGTTAATAATTTTATGTTATCAGAATCAAAAAATTCAATCACTAGATGTTTGTAAATCGACATAATTACGTACTTACACAAGGGCATCTGGAGGTAAGTTTCGCCGTGTTTTAGGTGGTTTCCGGGAATTCATCCGCGTAGTTGATAACTGAACCCTGCCGGGATCGATGGTAAAATGACGACGTTTCGGCAGAGTCACATCTGCCCTCTTCAGGTCGGTTCGCATAATTCTCGTAGCCAGTGGCGGATCCAGGAAGTTTAACATTGGAGGGAGGTAGATTTTTAATTACATTCACTTTTTAATTTAAATATCATTACGTGGTAGAGTAAATCAATTAAATCTATTTAACCCTCATTAAAGAATTTTTCAAAAAACCTCGAAGATTATAGACATATAAAATCAGATTTGTCGCGGAATTTTGAAAATTATTCACTTTCACAACGATCTCCATGGGGGGGGTTGAACCCGAACACCAACCCCCCCCGGAAATCCGCCACTGCTCGTAGCCTTCTGCTTTCGCTTCTAGTTACTCGAATACAGACCGAAATATACAAAGAGCCCTAAAGTCAAAAAAAAAACCGAGACAAACAGACGAGGAGCATGAGACACCAATAACCAAGGCTTATTTACGGTATGTCAAGGGGACCACGGACAGTATTGCAAGAATTCTACGGAGACACAATATCGATACTATTTTCAAGACAGACAGAAAAATAAGCACGGTGTTGAGGACTCCGAAGACGAGGATCCCTTTAGAACAACAGGGAGTGTACGAGATTCAATGTGCAGACTGTCATAAAACCTATGTGGGGCAAACTAATAGAAGAATTCAAGCTAGACGTGATGAACACCAGAACGCTGTAAGAAAGCAGGAAAAAACAACATCCATTGCGGAACACGCCACCACGATGTCACACCGAATAGACTTTGAGAACACCAGAGTACTGGCAAATATAGAACACCCGAAATCAAGACTCGTAAGAGAGGCAATTGAAATAGCGAAGACGCCTCACAGTCTAAACGCACGCAATGAAATTAAGAACTTATCGAATTGTTGGAAAATTCTATTAAACACCGTACCGGCCCGGACCCGTCCAATAACAACTCAACCGGAAATAACAAATCAGTAGGCGGGAGGCGTGCCCACTGAGCGCCAAATGCCAATCACACGCAGCCGTTCACGGTGCCAACCAATAGGCGCCGAGCCGCAACTATATAACAGCGCGAGCGCTTCTGAAAATCGTAGTATTCGAGTAACTAGAAGCGAAAGCAGAAGGCTACGAGAATTATGCGAACCGACCTGAAGAGGGCAGATGTGACTCTTCCGAAACGTCGTCATTTTACCATCTATCCTGGCAGGGATCAGTTATCAACTATGCGGATGAATTCCCGGAAACCACCTAAAACATTTTAGTGCCCGCGAAAACTTAAAAACATATATATATATATATATATATATATATATATATATATAATGTACAGGGTGGGGCATTTTAATCTATGCACCGGAATTGCTGCGTTCCTAAGAAGGCGACCTTTTGGTGCAATTAATTTTGACCTTTAGCATCGTTTTCAAGGTCATTTGAAGGTCAGGGTGTTTTTTTAAACAAGAATCCCAGTTTTTGACACGGTATTCTAAAAGAGCGGGAAATTTTTAAGTCTGAAGTGACATTAATACAATTTTTGTGACCTTCAAAAGGTTGTTTCAAGGTCAAAAGCTTAAAAACTGCTTTTTGACATTTTTTCGACTAATTAACAATGACACAGGCATCTGAGATAATTCTGTGCATATTGCACTGCCCGAATTTCATAACTCTTCATTTGCCTGGCCCCGTGAGCTTAATATCTATCAAAGTCGATAATCGAAAAAATTTAAAATTTCAGAAAATTATGAAAATTAAGCGTCAGACGTAGAAAAATGTGTAGAATTCGATGACATCTTTTAAAAATATATATCTTGATTTTTGAGGGTAGTTGCCTCGCCGACCGCTCTCTCCGGGGTGGAGTAGGTCAACCAAATTGATGATGTTGTTAGTATAGGTGGTGCATATTGCACTGCCCGAATTTCATTACTTTTTCTCAAATAGAACTAGGGTTTTTAGCCTGGACATTTGTCGAAATAATCGGATATTTGTCTGTTCATTTGCCCGGCCCCGTGAGCTTAATTTCTATCAGTCGATAAATGGAAAAAAATCAGAAAATTATGAAACTTAAGCCTCAGGCGTAGAAAAATGTGTAGAATTCTGACCACTTAAAAAATAGTTCTCTACGCCACTGGTGAGGAACGTCAATGGCGTCACATATTTATTTTTCAAACGAAAAAAAAAAAATTATACTTCTGACCCCTTAAAAAATAATTATCTACGCCACTGGTGCGGAACGTCAGTGGCGTCACATTTTAATTTTTCAAAGGGGAAAAATTATAAAAAATATTTTTTATATTTCTGATCCCTTAAAAAATAATTCTCTACGCCACTGGTGAGAAAGTTCAGTGGCGTCACATTCATATTTTCAAACGGGAAAAATAAAAAAAATATGTATACTTTTGACCCTCTAAAAAATAATTTTCTACGCCACTGGTGGGAAACTTCAGTGGCGTCACATATTTATTTTTCAAAGGGGATTTTTTTTATATATCTGATCCCTTAAAAAATAATTCTGTATGCCACTGGTGAGAGAGATCAGTGGCGTCACATATTTATTTTTCAAATGAGAAAAATATAAACTAAATTTATATTTTTGACCTCTTAAAAAATAGTTCTCTACGCCTCTGGTGAGGAACGTCAGTGGCATCACATATTCGTTTTACAAAGGGGAAAATTGTATAAAAAAATTACATTTCTGACCCCTTGAAAAATACTCTCTACGCCACTGGTGAGAAAGTTCAGTGGCGTCACATATTTATTTTTCAAAGGGGAAAAATTCAAAATATTTTTTATGTTTCTGACCCCTTGAAAAATAATTTTCCACTGGTGAGTAAGTTCAGTGGCTTCACACTCATATTTTTCAAGGGGGAAAAATAAAAAATATTTTTTATATTTTTGACCCCTTAAAAAATAATTCTCCACGCCACTGGTGAGAAAGTTCAGTGGCGTCACATTTTTATTTTTCAAAGGGGAATATAAAAAATATTTTTTATATTTCTGACTCCTTGAAAAATAATTCTCCACTGGTGAGTAAGTTCAGTGGCTTCACATTTTTATTTTTCAAAGGGGAAAACTTAAAAATATTCTTTATATTTCTGATCCCTTAAAAATTAAGTATGTACTCCACTGGTGAGAAACATCAGTGGCGTCACATATTTAATTTTCAAAGAGGGGAAATTATATAAAAATATTTTCTTATATTTTTGACCCCTTACAAATAATTGGTGAGGAACGTCAGTGGCGTCACATATTTATTTTTCAAAGGATAATATAAAAAATATTTTTTATATTTCTGACCCCTTAAACAATAATTCTGAACGCCACTGGTGAGAAAAAAAAAGAAAAATGATAATAAAATTGGTGGTCTACATCATGGTGTAATTAACTTTTATCAAAATGAGAATTACAAATATCTTTTCAACAATTAAACTGTTGAAAAATTATAAAGAAATTCGTAGTCCATCAAAATTAGATACAACAGAATATTGTGTAACCAACAGTGACGCAAAATTTGAGAAGAATCTATGTATCATTTATTGAATATTTGCCAATGTGCAAACATGTAAATTAGAAATTCATATATTGATTTTAAAAAATAAACTATTTGTTTTGCCATCTCTTTAGCGACAGCTGAGTCAGCATAGTTTAATTTAGATTTGTCAAAATGAGTTTTATTTATATATTTTCAACAATCGTAGTTAATCAAAATTAGATACTACAGAATATTTTGTGTATTATACAATCTCTAGATGCAATATTTAATAATATTTAACTGTTTTTGATAACATGAATATTATTTCAGGTCTAGCTAATCAAGAAACAGATAGATAAAAAATGAAATGTTTATTTTGAGAAGATTCTGTTTATCATTTAATTAATATTTGCCAATGTGCAAACATCGAATATTAGAAATTCAAATATCGAGTGAAAAATAAACTATTTGTGCTGCCATCTCTTTAGCGATAGCTGAGTCAGCATAGTTGCTGCGTAAAGTTAGTGGCCTATGTGCTGGCGTAATTTAGATTTGTCAAAATGAGTTTTATTTATATATTTTCAACAATCAAACCTTTAAAAAAATGTAAGGAATCTCGTAGGCAATCAAAATGTGATACCACAGAATATTTTGTCTATTATACAATCACTAGCTGCAATATTTAATAATATTTATTTGTTTTTGATGACATGATATAATTTCACGTCATCAAGCTAATCAAGAAACAGACAGTTAAAAAATGAGATATTTATTTTGAGAAGATTCTGTTTATCATTTAATTAACATTTGCCAAAGTGCAAACATGTAATATTAGAAATTCAAATATCGAGTAAAAATAAACTGTTTGTGCTGCCATCTCATTAGCGATAGCTGAATCAGCATAGTTGTTTTGTAAAGTTGGTGGCCTACGTGCTGGCGTAATTTACATTTATCAAAAACAGTTCTATTCATATTTTCTCAACAATTAAAATACTACAGAATATTGGGTGTATCATACAATCTTTAGATGCAATATTTAATAATATATTTAAATATTTTTGATCACAAGAATATTATTTCATGTCTAGCTAATCATGAAACGGATAGATATTTATTTTGAGAAAATTCTGTTTATTATTTATTTAATATCTGTGAATGTGCAAACATGTAATATTAGAAATTCGATTATTGAACTTTAAAAAAACTGTGCTGCCCTCTACTCAGTAATAGCTGAATCAGCATAGTTGCTGCGTAAAGTTGGTGGCCTACTGGTGTCTTTTATCAAAATGAGTTTTACATATTATATCTCTCAACAATTATATCCTTCAGAAATTATAATGTAACTTCTAATAGCATAGTTCTCCCAGGTTATACTTGTTTGCTGTTAAATGTTTAGAGTTCTTTGTCTAAAATATATATGTATAAATATACTAATATCTGGAAGTATGCTGTTCCTTGCTGAACTGTTGATTCCTTTGAACTTATATAAATTTTAATAATAGTTCTCGATGCAGACATCGAATGTCATGAACTTTTAGTGAAATAATTTAGAAACTTTTACCTTCTTCCTACCAGAGTATTAATTAAATTCCCACTCATCATCATGCAATCCTAAATTACTTGATTAAATATTTCCCATCATTTATATGTAAATACGAATTTATGCTGTTCTTCGTGTTTGGTTTCAAGGATGTCCAGTTTTATTTTTCAATAGCTAAAACTCTTATAAAACAAATAGGCCTTGTCGTGGCTTAGGGTTACACTTAATTTCGCCATGATGTAGGCCAACTGTGCTGATTCAGCTATTGATAAGTAGAGGGCAGAACTAATAGTTTATTTTTTACTTCAATATTTGAATTTCTATAATGTTTGCAGATTAGCAAATATTAAATAAATAATAAAAAGAATGTTCTCAAAATAAATATCTCATTTTTTTTCTATCTGTTTTTCGATTAGCTAGACTTGAAATAATATGCATGTGAATAATTAATTATAGCAACTAGAGATTGTATGAATATTGCATCACTGCTGATTGACTACGAAATGCTTCAAAATTTTTGAACGGTTTAATTGTTGAAAAGATATAATATGTAATACAGCTAAATTACGGATGTACGTAAGCTATTTATTAACCTGACGCAGCATCTACGCTGATTCAGCTATTGCTAAAGAGATGGCCGACAAGTAGTTTATTTCCTTAACTCCATATTTAAATTTCTAATTGTATATGTTTGCTATTTGAATTTAATCTTATATGTTTGCAAGTCTGAAAACACATTAAATAAATAGATTCTGCTCAAATAAAACAGCCAATAGTTTTTTATGTTTCTTGATTAACTAGACATTCAATAATATTCCGGTGATTAAAGTATTAAATCACGCCAGTGTGTAGACCACCAAGTATACACATCAACTCTAAAGGTGGAAACACATTATCGTCACGTCACGTGGCTCACATGCTTTTACGTCATGGTACGGCATGCTTTTAAATCAACAAAAAATGAGATATTTATTTTAAGAGTTGCTATAATTAATTAATCACATGCATATTATTTCAAGTCTAGCTAATCGAAAAACAGATAGACAAAAAATGAGATATTTATTTTGAGAACATTCTTTTTATTATTTATTTAATATTTGCTTACTGCAAACATTATAGAAATTCAAATATTGATATAAAAAATAAACTATCAGTGCTGCCCTCTACTTATCAATAGCTGAATCAGCACAGTTGCTGCGTAAAGTTGGTGGCCTACATCATGGCGAAATTAAGTGTCACCCTAAGCCACGACAAGGCCTATTTGTTTTATAAGAGTTTTAGCTATTCAAAAATAAAACTGGACATCCTTGAAACCAAACACGAATAACAGCATAAATTCGTGTTTACATATAAATGGTGGGAAATATTTAATCAAGTAATTTAGGATTGCATGATGATGAGTGGGAATTTAATTAATACTCTGGTAGGAAGAAGGTAAAAGTTTCTAAATTATTTCACTAAAAGTTCATGACATTCGATGTCTGCATTGAGAACTATTATTAAAATTTATATAAGTTCAAAGGAATCAACAGTTCAGCAAGTAACAGCAAACTTCCAGATATTAGTATATTTATACATATATATTTTAGACAAAGAACTCTAAATATTTAACAGCAAACAAGTATAACCTGGGAGAACTATGCTATTAGAAGTTACATTATAATTTCTGAACGATATAATTGTTGAGAGATATAATATGTAAAACTCATTTTGATAAAAGACACCAGTAGGCCACCAACTTTACGCAGCAACTATGCTGACTCAGCTATTACTTAATAGAGGGCAGCACAGTATTTTTAAAATTCAATAATCGAATTTCTAATATTACATGTTTGCATATTCACAAATATTAAATAAATAAACACAGAATTTTCTCAAAATAAATATCTATCCGTTTCATGATTAGCTATGAAATAATAATCTTGTGATCAAAAACAATTAAATATATTATTAAATATTGCATCTAAAGATTGTATGATACACCCAATATTCTGTAGTATTATAATTGTTGAGAAAATATAAATAGAACTCTTTTTGATAAATGTAAATTACGCCCGCACGTCGGCCACCAACTTTACAAAACAACTATGCTGATTAAGCTATCGCTCAAGAGATGGCAGCACAAACAGTTTATTTTTATTCGATATTTGAATTTCTAATATTACATGTTTGCACTTTGGCAAATATTAATTAAATGATAAACAGAATCTTCTCAAAATACATATCTCATTTTTTATCTATCTGTTTCTTGATTAGCTTGATGACGTGAAATAATATCATGTCATCAAAAACAAATAAATATTATTAAATATTGCATCTAGTGATTGTATAATACACAAAATATTCTGTAGTGTCAAATTTTGATTGACTCCGAGATTCCTTACAATTTTTTAATGGTTTGAGTGTTGAAAATATATAAATAAAACTCATTTTGACAAATTTACATTACGCCAGCATGTAGGCCACCAACTTTCCGCAGCAACTACGCTGAGTCAGCTATCGCTAAAGAGATGGCAGCGCAAATAGTTTATTTTTACTCGATATTTGAATTTCTAATATTACATGTTTGCGCTTTGGCAAATATTAATTAAATGATAAACAGAATCTTCTCAAAATAAACATCTCATTTTTATCTATCTGTTTCTTGATTAGCTAGACGTGAAATAATATTCATGTTATCAAAAAAAAAGTTAAATATTATTAAATATTGCATCTAGAGATTGTATAATACACAAAATATTCTCTAGTATCTAATTTTGATTGACTACGATTGTTGAAAATATATAAATAAAACTCATTTTGACAAATCTAAATTACGCCAGCACGTAGGCCACCAACTTTACGCAGCAACTATGCTGACTCAGCTATCGCTAAAGAGATGGCAAAACATATAGTTTATTTTTTAAAATTAATATTTGAATTTCTAATATTACATGTTTGAACATTGGCAAATATTCAATAAATGATACATAGATTCTTCTCAAATAATTATTTTATATTTTGTCTATCTGATGACAATTATTAAATAATGCACCTAGATATTTTATGCATTTTGCGTCACTGTTGGTTACACAATATTCTGTAGTATCTAATTTTGATTGACTACGAATTTCTTTATAATTTTTCAACAGTTTAATCGTTGAAAAGATATTTGTAATTCTCATTATGATAAAAGTTAATTACACCATGATGTAGGCCACCAATTTTATTATCATTTTGTTAAGTTGTAGGGTAAGGACTTGTCAAAGGAAAAAAATTAAATTATTATATGATTGCAAGTTCTTTATTTTTCACTTTTTCACCCCACGTCACCCCACACACGACACGCCACCCCACGCCATGACAAGGCCTATTTATTTTATAAGAGTTTTAACTATTGAAAAATAACACTGGACGTCCTTGAAACCACACGAAGAACAGCGAAAATACCTGTTTACATAAAAATGATAGGCCTTATTTGGGAAATATTTAATCAAGTAATTTAGGATTGCATTATGATGAGTGGGAATTTAATTAATACTCTGGTAGGAAGAAGGTAAAAGTTTCTAAATTCTTTCACGAAATGTTCATGACATTCGATGTCTACATTGACAACTATTATTAAAATTTATATGATATCAAAGGAATCAACAGTTCAGCAAGTAACAGCCATCTTCTAAATATTAGTATATTTATACATATATATTTTAGACAGCAAACAAGTATAACCTGGGAGAACTATGCTATTAGAAGCTACATTATAATGTCTGAACGATATAAGATATAATTGTTGAGAGATATTACATGTAAAACTCATTTTGATAAAAGAAGTCAGTAGGCCACCAACTTTACGCAGCAACTATGCTGATTTAGCTATTACTTAGGAGAGGGCAGCACAAATAGTTTTTTGTAAATTCAATATTCGAATTTCTAATATTACATGTTTGCACATTGGAGAATATTGATTAAATGATAAACAAAATAAATATGTCATTTTGTGTCTATCAAAATATCATCACAAAATATTCTGTAGTATCTAAATTTGATTGACTACTTGACTTTATAATTTTTTAAGGGTTTGATTGTTGAAAATATATAAATAAAACTCATTTTCAGAAATCTAAATTACGCCAGCACGTAGGCCACCAACTTTACGCAAGAACTACGCTGACACAGCTATCGCTAAAGAGATGGCAGCACAATTAGTTTATTTTTTCACTGAATATTTGAGTTTCTAATATTACGTGTTTGCACATAAGCAAATATTCAATAAATGATACACAAATTCTTCCTAAATAATTATCTTATATTTTGTCTATCTGATGGAAAACAATTATTAAATATTGCACTTAGATATTTTATGCATTTTGCGTTACTGTTGATTATACAAAATATTGTGTAAAATTAAAACTAAATACAACAGAATACTGTTGATTGACTACGAATTTTTTTACAGTTTTTCAACAGTTTAATTGCTGAAAAGATATTTGTAAACCTCATTTTGATAAAACTTAATTACGCCATTATGTAGGCCACCAATTTTATGATCATTTTGTTAAGTTGTAGGGTAAGGACTTTACAAAGGAAAAAAATTAAATTATTATATGATTGCAAGTTCTTTATTTATAAACATCACCGTACCCCCCCTTCTTTAGCCCGCGCCACCTCACCCCACCCGACGCCACGCCACCCCACGCCAGGCCACCCCACGCCACGCCATACCACCCTTACGCTATTCCACGCCACACCTTCCCACGCAAACACACACACACACATTCGACAGGCCCCGAACACACCACGCCACCCGACGTCTCGTTATCTCAAGCAAGCACACGCAAAAAAGAGAGTATCCTCTATTTTGCGTATCCTGAAACGACATACGTTTCAAATACCTTGTTGTTTTATTAATGTGAAGTTGCCAAATCAAAATAAATTACTTGAAGTTCTTAAATTCAAACATCAAATATCCAATTGTCTTCTAAACGTTGTTTGTGGCATATTCTTGATTACTTTTATGTTTTTTGGTCAATAACACCACAACCGAAATAAAACGACGTATATTGTAGGAAAACCAAACGTTTCAAAGTCTATTCTGACTTCGTTGTCAATGGCTTTCTATTTGAAAATTTGATTTAATATTGGCCCAATAAAAAACATAAAAGTAATCAAACATCTACTATGTAGGTAATTGTAAAAAATTCTGAATAGTTCTGTACTACACATTAATAAATTAAAAATTCGTTAGTCTCAGCCTTATATTATCAGATGGAAATATAGTGCAAGGTCATAAGAGAATGCGAAAATAAAGCTAAATAATTATGGGGAGCTCTTTTTTTAAATCGTTTTTTTGTAATAATAGAGATGAGGTGAAAAATTCTTAAGCCTGAACAATGCATATTGATTGCTATACAGAGCAAGTGATGCTTTCTGGATTATTGACTGAAAGTAACACATTTATTATGAAATGACCAAAATGTTAATATCGGTAGACTTTTAGTGCAAGAATTAAATCAATGAATACTTAACAGAGGCCACTACCCTCAAACGCAAATGACTTAGAAATATGAAAACACAATAAGCAGAAAACCTTATATATAAGTGCAGTATGATATCGAAATTAATATTATTAAGCAGTGTCTATATTTAATTCATCATAGTGACAGAATTGTTCACAATTTCTAGCTTGATCTTTCAATTACTGAAAAGTGGTATAGAAGCTTATGAAAAAATAATAGCATAAGTTCTGTACAATCTTGTAAAGAACAGTTAAACTTTATAATTAAGATGCATGTTAATAATTTATACAGAATTGTATGATCCTGTTGTTAAGTTGTAGGACAAGGACTTCGCAAAGAAAAAAAATTAAATTATTATATGATTGATTGTAAGCTTTTTATTTTGCAAACACTTCACTTATAAACATCACCGTTACCCCACTAAACCACAACACCCGACGCCATGGCACCCGACAACACGACACCCCACGCCACTTCTCGCCACCCCACGCTATGCCACCCTAGCCGAAGCAACGCCACGACACAACACCCCACCCGACGCCACGCCACCCGATGACAAGCTACTCCAACCCACCCGACGTCACCCCACTAGACGCCCTCCACCCCACACCACCTAACGCCACGCCACCCCACGGCACCCGAAGCCACGCCTGTTGTTAGTATAGGTGGTGCATATTGCACTGCCTAATTTCATAACTTTGTGTCAAGCAGAAGTAGGTTTCTATCATAACATTAAAAATAGGTAAGCAAACCTCAACCTTACGCTAATATCACACAGAAGCAAACCCCACACTTAAACTAACATGATTTACATCTCCTTTGTCGAAAAAAAAGCAAAACCGACTACATAACATTAAAAATATAAAATATTGTTAATGTTGTGTCACCTGTTTTGTCTTTCTTCCAACAAATGAGATGTAAAACATGTTTGTTTAAGGGTGAGGTTTGCTTACGTATGAGATTTGTTTAAAGGTGGGGTTTGCTTACGGATAAGTTTTGCTTAAGGGTGAGGTTTGCTTACCGCTTGTAATTATTCTACTATCAGCCGGAAACAAGCCTCACCCTTAAAAACAAACATGTTATGTCACCGGTTTTGTCTTTCTTTCAACAAAAGCGATGTAAAACATGTTTGTTTAAGGGTGAGGTTTGCTTAACGATGATATTAGCTTAAGGTTGAGGTTTGCTTACCCTGTGTAAGCAAACCTCACCTTTAAGCAATACTTATCCTTAAGCAAACCTCACCCTTAAACAAGCATGTTTTACATCTCCCTTGTTGAATGAAATACTAAACCGGTGGCATAACATTAACAATATTTTATATTTTTAATGTTATGTCACCGGTTTTGTCTTTCTTACAACAAAGGAGATGTAAAAATATTTATTTAATTTTTGCTTACACATTGTAAGCAAACCTCACCATTAATAAAACCGACTTCTACCTATAACGAAAAAGCTAAAAATAATTATAACAAAATACAACTCTAGCAAATAACTAACAAATTCAATGTTGTTAGGTACCTACCCAGGAAGTAAAAAATATTTTTGAAGCCAGTGCCAAGCAAATCTAAAATCCTTTATTGCATACTTATCTACTAATTCATCAAACTTGATTGTTGCTTGGCACCGACTTCACAAATATTTGGTAGCTAATTAATTTGTACAGAATGATCACCTTTTTAATACCTAACCTAACCTAAGAGCATTGAATTTGCTATTTATTTGCTAGAGTTGTATTTTGTTATAATTATTTTTAGCTTTTCAGTTATAGGTAGAAGTCGGTTATATATATTTTTTAAATGTTTTATTTTCTTCTTTTTATTTTTTTTGAACTCATTCTTTATTTTTTAACCGACTTCCAAAAAGAAGGAGGTTATCAATTTATTGCGTATTTTTTCGCTTATTTTGTATGTATATTACCTGATTTCTTCTCCTGTGGTGCACCGTTTTGAACGAATATGGTCTTGTTTAATAGAGTATAGATCCGGATTGGTGAAACTTCAAATTTTGGAAAATAATTCTATTGATAAAGTGCTGAAATTTGTGAATGAACACATGCGTGCATGGAAATCGACCAATATCCCTAATATTTTAGTCGATTTTTCGATAACTCCTTATGGATGTGTATAGTTTTTTAACGTTTAATCTATTAAGGAAGATCCTTAGGTGATCTCATATACTTTTCTGCGACGTGCAACTTGCAGTTTTGCAGAAAATCGCCGAAAATTCCAAAATTCTTATCAAAAATTTCATCGGAATGACATAACGGACATTTCCTCATAAATATTTTAATTCCAACGTAATAGTGCGGTAATTTTAGGCACTGGAAGTTTTAATTACGAATTTGCAAATTTTCTATGTACATTTCAACGATATAGGTAGTAAAGCATAGCATTTTCGGCTCCTTAAATTAATGAGTACCAAGCTCGCTTTGTTTGTATACCTGGCAAATACCTATTTAAATGCAAATTTTTCCATTTTGCGAAGACGGTACTTTTGGTTGTCACATTCTCCCGGCCTAATAGAAAATTCAGTGACAACACATGTCTAACTTTAAACTGCTATTTGGTGCGTTTATAGACAGGGTGTTTTGTTATAGCAAACAAAATCACAAAGTAAAGTGGTAGAGGAGTTGCATTTATATGAAGATTGAAATATAGGACGGACTAGAATGATAGTGGTCCGTAGGCAACCGTGTATACAGGATGGTAGGAATATAGGGTGGACTGGACGTTTGGTGGTATAAAAATGTTGGAAAAAATGTGAAATTAAAATTATATAAGGCGATTAAAAAACTGTTATATGATGTGGACATAAGCAAATCATATACAGGATGGTTGAAATATATGCTGGAGTTGCATTATATTTATTACAGTGTGATTAAAAGATTATTTCTTTTAGAGTCCATAAGAAGTTGTTAATGTTATGTCACCGGTTTAGTCTTTCTTTCAACAAGGCGATGTAAAACATGTTAGTTTAAGGGTGAGGTTTGCTTCCTGGTGAAATTGGCTTAAGGTTAAGGTTAAGCTTAAGAAAAACTTATCCGTAAGCCAACCTCATCCTTAAGCAAATCTTATCCGTAAGCAAACCTCAACATTAAAAACATAAAATATTGTTAATGTTATGTAACTGGAAGGAGATGTAAAACATGTTTGTTTAAGGGTGAGGTTTGCTTACGGATGAGACTTGTTTAAGGGTGAGGTTTGCTTCAGCCTTAAGCAAATCTCACACTTAAAAATATAAAATATTGTTAATGTTATGTAACCGGTTTTGTCTTTCTTTCAACAAAGGCGATGAGAAACATGTTTGTTTAAGGTTTGTTTTTGATGTTGATTTAAAGTGGTATAATTCTGCAAATATGTGCATATCACTACGTCATTAGTTTGACCTTTAATAAGAAGAGGACGACTCACCTCAAAATGATTTAAAATCAAAATAATTTTATTCTAACCAAAAATGCGCTTATTCTGAAACTGAAGCTAATTTGTTTATTATATGAAAATATTTTCATTCTTTTTGAGTGGCGTCATCTATTCGGTAGTAGTGAAAAACACATGGCAGGTTTTTTATATTGATTTAAAGTGGTATAATTCTGCAAATATCTGCATATCACTACGCCATTAGTTTGACCTTTAATATGAAGAGGGCGACTCACCTCAGAATGATTTAAAATCAAAATAATTTTATTTCTAACCAAAAATGCGCCTGTTATGAAACTGAAGCTAATTTGTTTATTATATGAAAATATTTTCATTCTTTTTGAGTGGCGTCGTCTATTCGGTAGTAGTGAAAAATACATGGCAGGTGTTTTGATGTGCTTTAAAGTGGTATAATTCTGCAAATATGTGCATATCACTACGCCATTAGTTTGACCTTTACTAAGAAGAGGACGTCTCACCTCAAAATGATTAAAAATCAAAATAATTTTATTTCCAACCAAAAATGCGCCTATTAAGATACTAAAGCTAATATGTTTTCTATATGATAATATTTTTATTCTTTTTGAGTGGCGTCATCTATTGGGTAGTAGTGAAAAACACATGGCAGGTTTTTTGATGTTGATTTAAAGTGGTATAATTCTGCAAATATGTGCATATCACGACGCCACTAGTTTGACCTTTAATATGAACAGGGCGACTCACCTCGAACTGATTTAAAATCAAAATAATTTTATTTCTAACCAAAAATGCGCCTATTAAGAAACTGAAGCTAATTTGTTTATCGTATGAAAATATTTTCATTCTTTTTGAGTGGCGTTATCTATTGGTTAGTAGTGAAAAACACATGGCAGGTTTTTTTATATTGATTTAAAGTGGTATAATTCTGCAAATATCTGCATATAACTACGCCATTAGTTTGACCTTTAATATGAAGAGGGCGACTCATTTCGAACTGATTTAAAATCAAAATAATTTTATTTCTAATCAAAAATGCGCCTATTAAGAAACTGAAGCTAATTTGTTTATCATATGAAAATATTTTCATTCTTTTTGAGTGGCGTCATCTATTGGGTAGTAGTGAAAAACACATGGCAGGTTTTTTTATGTTGATTTAAAGTGGTATAATTCTGCAAATATCTGCATATCACTACGCCATTAGTTTGACCTTTAATAAGAAGAGGGCGACTCACCTCGAACTCGTTTAAAATCAAAATAATTTTATTTCTAACCAAAAAATGCGACTATTAAGAGATAACTAATATTCATAATCTTTTTTTAATAATTTATCACATTTTGTTCGCTCCCTGCAGAAGTATATCCTCTAAGCGTAAGTTTTAGTTTTATCTAAATTTTTGTTTATGGTGATTCGGACTTTAGCTTTTGCTAATCGTCACCAGAGAACAGTATAGTCTTACATCTTTGCATTTTTTGATTTTAAATTTTAATTTCATAAAAACGTATTTACAATTGAAAATAATATTAAAGGTTTTTCTAACAAATGTATTCTAAATTTCAGCAAGTCAGATTAATAGATAGAATATCAATTTTCACAGCACATGGACTAATATAATTTACTTAATTGATTAAAATCTTGGCAGTTCCTAATAGTAACCAGGTTTGTGATGTTGATTCAGGAAGTATAATTCTATTTTAGATTGTCATTTAGTTAGTACAAGACCGCTTACCTCAGAATGATATGAAATAAAGATAATTTTATTTCTACTAAAAATACAATGATGAAGTAACTGAAGCTATTCCATCACTTGACAAAACTAAAACTGTTTGTTGGACCATGATTATTGGTCCATATCATATTACCACTGAAATATGTAATGTTATATTGCTTGTTTAGGTCTTATATATGTCCTACTTAATATATTCATATGTCAATATTGTTCTTTTTTAGAGTGATATATCACAATTTATCTACCACAGTAAATATTAAGAAACATTTAATGTAGGTCAAAATTCATTTAAATTTCTAACTGGAAAGGTGCTAAGAAACCATGTTTACAGTTTTGCCAACACTGTAATGTGGCTTCTTGTACAGAGAGGGCGATGCAATTCAAAATGTTTCATTAGTTTTATAAAATTCTTGCTTGTTTAACAAATACATGCAATAATTCTATACTTGTACACCCCTCTCGAAAAACTGAAAGCACCCTTGCATTTATTACCTGTGAAGTAGCAGAAGAAATTTTTAAGGTGACAAAATTATATTAGAAAAAAATTAAACTACACTTACTTTTATCACTAGTGGCCTGGTAAATTTTTGCATATATTACCTGTGAAGTAGCAGAAGAAATTTTTAAGGTGACAAAATTATATTAGAAAAAAATTAAACTACACTTACTTTTATCACTAGTGGCATGGTAAATTATATTTTATTTTTTAGAAGTAAAAAATATTTAGATACGTTATTATTATTTCCCCTTTTAATGAAAATCTGTCGCCACAGACTGTCTTCAACAGTGGTGTAGCAGCTTAATTTTTTAAGGGGGTCGACAATATTGAAATATTTTGTCTTTCTCATTCAGATAAAAGATGTGTCGGCACTGCCTTTATCAACACTGGCAGAATAAAGTTAAGATAGTCAACAATATTTAAATATTTCTTATTATTCTCCCTTTGGAAAAAAAATATGAAGTAGCAGAACAAATTAAGGGGGTCAAACATATTTAAATATTTTTTATTTTTCCATCATTAAAGAAATGTGCCACTCACCTACTTGTCCAACACACGTGTAAAGAGCACGGAAGTTGCTACGTGACCAACTGCAATGAAAATATGGCTACAAGAAAGTCTGAAGTGCATGCTTACACGATATCCGGAATAGTAGCCAAATTCGTGCCATTTACAAGACATTTTGACTAGTAGCCACTACCACGCAATTTACACGTCTATTGGTCTAGCTCGCTGCTACGTTATTTACAAGTAGTCTAGTAGCCACTACCAGGCAAATTACAGTAAATTAATTACTCTACCGCCACGATATTTACACATCGATTTTTCCAGGAGCCACTACCATGCTATTTACACGTCAATTGATCTAGCAGCTATTTTCACCTTATTTGCATGTCTAGTAGCCACTACTAGACCATTTATACGTCGGTAGGTCTAGTAGCCACTACAAACCTATTTACAGGTCTTTGGTCTAGTAGCCACAGCCACGCTATTTTCAAGTCAAATGGCCTAGTATCCCACTACCACTCTCTTAACACGACCATTGGTCTAGCACCCATTACCACACTACTTAGGTACACGACAATTGTGAAGTAGCCATTTCCACTATATTTACACGTCAATTAGTGTAGTAGCTCCTATCTCGCTATTTACACGTTAATTGGTCTAGCAGCTACATCCAAGCAATTTACACGTCGATCGGTCTAGTAGCAAATATTTACACGTCAATTGGTCTAGGAGCCACAACCACGCTATTTACATATCGTCTGGTCTAGAAGTCACTAACACGCTATTCACACTTGTTCCAATAGCCACTACCACTCTGTTTACTTGTCAAATGTAGCCACTCCGACGCTATTTGCACGTCAATGGTCTAGTAGCCACCACCTCGCTATTTATGTATCAAATGGTCTGTCAATTGGGGTGTAAATGCGTGGTAGTGGCTACGATATTCATGACGTGGCCTGGTAGTGGCTACTAGACTTATCGACTTGTAAATAGATGGTAGTGGCTACTAGACCTATCGACGTGTAAATAGCGTGGGAGTGGCTACTAGACCAATCGACGTGTAAATAGTGTGGGAGTGACTCTAGACTTATCGACGTGATAATAGCCTGGTAGTGGCTATTAGACCAAACGACGTGTAAATAGCGTGGAAGTGGCTACTTGACCTTTTGACGTGTAAATAGCGTAGTAGTGGCTACTAGACCAATAGACGTTAAATAGCGTGGGAGTGGCTACTAGACCAATGGACGTGTAAATAGCATGGTAGTGGCTACTAGACCAATTGACGTGTAAATAGCGTGGTAGTGACTACTAGACCAATTGACGTGTAAATAGCGTGGGAGTGGCTACTAGACCAATTGACGTGTAAATAGCGTGGTAGTGACTACTAGACCAATTGACGTGTAAATAGCGTGGTAGTGACTACTAGACCAATTGACGTGTAAATAGCGTGGGAGTGACTACTAGACCGATCGACGTGTAAATAGCGTGGTAGTGGCTACTAGACCAATTGACGTGCAAATAGCGTGGTAGTGACTACTAGACCAATTGACGTGTTAATAGCGTGGTAGTGGCTACTAGACCAATTGACGTGTAAATAGCGTGGGAGTGGCTACTAGACCAATGGACGTGTAAATAGCGTGGTAGTGGCTACTAGACCAATTGACGTGTAAATAGCGTGGTAGTGACTACTAGACCAATTGACGTGTAAATAGCGTGGGAGTGGCTACTAGACCAATTGACGTGTAAATAGCGTGGTAGTGGCTACTTGACCTTTCGACGTGTAAATAGCGTAGTAGTGGCTACTAGAACGTTCGACGTGTAAATAGCGTGGTAGTGGCTACTTGACCTTTCGACGTGTAAATAGCGTAGTAGTGGCTACTAGACCGTTCGACGTGTTAATAGCTTGGGATTGGCTACTAGACCAATTGACGTGTAAATAGTGTGGGAGTGGCTACTAGACCAATAGAATCGGCATTCTCCAAACCCCGCTCTCCTCATGTGGCAAAACTGATGATATCAATCATATTATCTTTGAATTTATCAACTACTCCAACTATAGACAAACCCTCTTTAACTCCCTGTTATTAGCAGGGCACCAGCAACCGTTTTCCGTCATAAGCATTCTTTCAAACTTAAATTTAGAATCCCACTGGGAAATATATAAATTTTTGAAAAATAACAAGTTAAAACTATAGTATACTGTGAGCTTTTGGAGGAGAAAAGAAGGGGGAAGTTCTGGCTTTTGCCTTTTTCCTATCCTGTTTCCAATAATTGTAACTGCATAATGATATTGAAAATTAAGTCCAACCACCTACTCGCCCAATAAAGAAGTAGAGGGAAGAAAGACTCCCATACTTGTAGCTGGTCAATAAGGACCCTTGGTTCAAGACCATTATCCGCCTGTAACCTGCAGGCACCCTTGAAGAAGAAGAAGTACAAGTTGATTATGAAACAGGCACCAGGTCTTCGTGCTGCAATGCATTCAATCATTAAGAGCGTGATCTTTCAAAAATCTGACAACTCTGAAACTTTTCAGGCATGTTCACTATGATATTACTAAGCCTTTAACTCAAGAGAATTTATAATTGAACAATTCATATAATTATTAGATGATAATTTCTATAGCTGGGCTTCGTGCTGCAATGCATTCAATCATTAAGAGGGTGATGTTTCAAAAATCTGACAACCTTGAAACTTTTCAGGCATGTTCACTATGATATTACTAAGCCTTTAGCTCAAGGGAATTTATAGCCGAACAATTCATATAATATTAGATAATAATTTCTATAGCTGGTTTTAGTGCTGCAATGCATTCAATTATTAAGAGGGGGATGTTTCAAAAATACAACAACCCTGAAACTTTTCAGACAAGTTCACTATGATATTACTAAGCCTTTAGCTCAAGAGAATTTATACCCTTGAACAATTCTTATAAACTATTAGATGATAATTTCTATAGCTGGTCTTCGTGCTAATTTCTATAGCTGTTTCAAAAATCTGACAACTCTCTTCGTGCTGATATTACAAGCCTTTGCAAGAGAATTTTACCCGAACAATTCTTTTTTAAGATAATTTCTATAGCTGGTCTTCGTGGGGGAGATGTTTCAAAAATCCAACAACCCTGAAACTTTTCAGACAAGTTCACTATGATATTACTAAGCCTTTAGCTCAAGAGAATTTATACCCGAACAATTCATATAACTATTAGATGATAATTTCTATAGCTGGTCTTCGTGCTGCAATGCATTCAATCATTAAGAGGGTGATGTTTCAAAAATCCAACAACCCTGAAACTTTTCAGGCATGTTCACTATGATATTACTAAGCCTTTAGCTCAAGAGAATTTATACCCGAACAATTCTTATAACTATTAGATGATAATTTCTATAGCTGGTCTTCGTGCTGCAATGCATTCAATCATTAAGAGGGGGATGTTTCAAAAATCCAACAACCCTGAAACTTTTCAGACAAGTTCACTATGATTTTACTAAGGCTTTAGCTCAAGAGAATTTATACCCGAACAATTCATATAACTATTAGATAATAATTTCTATAGCTGGTCTTAGTGCTGCAATGCATTCAATTTTTAAGAGGGGGATGTTTCAAAAATCCAACAACCCTGAAACTTTTCAGACAAGTTCACTATGATATTACTAAGCCCTTAGCTCAAGAGAAATTTATACCCGAACAATTCATATAACTATTGATAATAATTTCTATAGCTGGTCTTAGTGCTGCAATGCATTCAATTTTTAAGAGGGGGATGTTTCAAAAATCCAACAACCCTGAAACTTTTCAGACAAGTTCACTATGATATTACTAAGCCTTTAGCTCAAGAGAATTTATACCCGAACAATTCTTATAACTATTAGATGATAATTTCTATAGCTGGTCTTAGTGCTGCAATGCATTCAATTATTAAGAGGGGGATGTTTCAAAAATCCAACAACCCTGAAACTTTTCAGACAAGTTCACTATGTTATTATTCATATAATTATTAAGCCTTTATGCTCAAGAGAATTTGAAATACCCTTGAACAATTCATATAATTATTAGATGATAATTTCTATAGCTGGTCTTCGTGCTGCAATGCATTCAATTATTAAGAGGGGGATGTTTCAAAAATCCAACAACCCTGAAACTTTTCAGACAAGTTCACTATGATATTACTAAGCCTTTAGCTCAAGAGAATTTATACCCGAACAATTCTTATAACTATTAGATAATGATAATTTCTATAGCTGGTCTTAGTGCTGCAATGCATTCAATTATTAAGAGGGGGATGTTTCAAAAATCCAACAACCCTGAAACTTTTCAGACAAGTTCACTATGATATTACTAAGCCTTTAGCTCAAGAGAATTTATACCCGAACAATTCATATAACTATTAGAATAATTTCTATAGCTGGTCTTAGTGCTGCAATGCATTCAATTTTAAGAGGGGGATGTTTCAAAAATCCAACAACCCTGAAACTTTTCAGACAAGTTCACTATGATATTACTAAGCCTTTAGCTCAAGAGAATTTATACCCGAACAATTCTTATAACTATTAGATGATAATTTCTATAGCTGGTCTTCGTGCTGCAATGCATTCAATCATTAAGAGGGGGATGTTTCAAAAATCCAACAACCCTGAAAACTTTTCAGACAAGTTCAGTATGATATTACTAAGCCTTTAGCTCAAGAGAATTTATACCCGAACAATTCTTATAAATATTAGATGATAATTTCTATAGCTGGTCTTCGTGTGCTGCAATGCATTCACAATTACTAAGCCTTTAGCTCAAGAGAATTTATACCCGAACAATTCTTATAACTAATAGATGATAATTTCTATAGCTGGTCTTCGTGCTGCAATGCATTCAATTATTAAGAGGGGGATGTTTCAAAAATCCAACAACCCTGAAACTTTTCAGACAAGTTCACTATGATATTACTAAGCCTTTAGCTCAAGAGAATTTATACCCGAACAATTCTTATAACTAATTAGATGATAAATTCTATAGCTGGTCTTCGTGCTGCAATGCATTCAATTTTTAAGAGGGGGATGTTTCAAAAATCCAACAACCCTGAAACTTTTCAGACAAGTTCACTATGATATTACTAAGCCCTTAGCTCAAGAGAAATTATACCCGAACAATTCATATAACTATTAGATAATAATTTCTATAGCTGGTCTTAGTGCTGCAATGCATTCAATTTTTAAGAGGGGGATGTTTCAAAAATCCAACAACCCTGAAACTTTTCAGACAAGTTCACTATGATATTACTAAGCCTTTAGCTCAAGAGAATTTATACCCGAACAATTCATATAACTATTAGATAATAATTTCTATAGCTGGTCTTAGTGCTGCAATGCATTCAATTTTTAAGAGGGGGATGTTTCAAAAATCCAACAACCCTGAAACTTTTCAGACAAGTTCACTATGATATTACTAGCCTTTAGCCAAGAGAATTTATACCCGAACAATTCATAAACAATTAGATAAAATTTCTATAGCTGGTCTTAGTTTAGCTCAATTATTAAGAGGGGGAGTTTCAAAAATCCAACAACCCTGAAACTTTTCAGACAAGTTCACTATGATATTACTAAGCCTTTTATACCCGAACAATTCTTATAACTATTAGATGATAATTTCTATAGCTGGTCTTCGTGCTGCAATGCATTCAATTATTAAGAGGGGGATAAGAGGGGGTTTCAAAAATCCAACAACCTGAAACTTTTCAGACAAGTTCAGTATGATATTACTAAGCCTTTATTTCAAGAGAATTATACCCGAACAATTCATATAACTATTAGATAATAATTTCTATAGCTGGTCTTAGTGCTGCAATGCATTCAATTATTAAGAGGGGGATAAGAGGGGGTTTCAAAAATCCAACAACCCTGAAACTTTTCAGACAAGTTCACTATGATATTACTAAGCCTTTAGCTCAAGAGAATTTATACCCGAACAATTCTTATAACTATTAGATGATAATTTCTATAGCTGGTTTCGTGCTGCAATGCATTCAATCATTAAGAGTGGGGATGTTTCAAAAATCTGACAACCCTGAAACTTTTCAGCATGTTCACTATGATAAGCCTTTACAAGAGAATTTAAGCCTAATAGATGATAATTTTAATAGCTGGTCTTCGTGCTCAAGCATTCAATTATTAAGAATTCAACAACCCTATACCAGATATTACTAACAATTCAAGAGAATTTATACCAGAACAATAACTATTAGATAATAATTTCTATAGCTGGTCTTAGTGCTGCAATGCATTCAATTTTAAGAGGGGGATGTTTCAAAAATCCAACAACCCTGAAACTTTTCAGACAAGTTCAGTATGATATTACTAAGCCTTTAGCTCAAGAGAATTTATACCCGAACAATTCATATAACTATTAGATAATAATTTCTATAGCTGGTCTTAGTGCTGCAATGCATTCAATTTTTAAGAGGGGGATGTTTCAAAAATCCAACAACCCTGAAACTTTTCAGACAAGTTCACTATGATATTACTAAGCCTTTAGCTCAAGAGAATTTATACCGAACAATTCTTATAACTATTAGATGATAATTTCTATAGCTGGTCTTCGTGCTGCAATGCATTCAATTATTAAGAGGGGGATGTTTCAAAAATCCAACAACCCTGAAACTTTTCAGACAAGTTCAGTATGACATTACAAGAGAATTTAAGCCTATTAGATGATAAATTTTAGCTGGTCTTCGTGCTGCTCAAGAGAATTCCAACAACCCTATACCAGAACAATTCTCATATAACTATTAGATAATAATTTCTATAGCTGGTCTTAGTGCTGCAATGCATTCAATTATTAAGAGGGGGATGTTTCAAAAATCCAACAACCCTGAAACTTTTCAGACAAGTTCACTATGATATTACTAAGCCTTTAGCTCAAGAGAATTTATACCCGAACAATTCTTATAACTATTAGATGATAATTTCTATAGCTGGTCTTCGTGCTGCAATGCATTCAATTTTTAAGAGGGGGATGTTTCAAAAATCCAACAACCCTGAAACTTTTCAGACAAGTTCACTATGATATTACTAAGCCTTTAGCTCAAGAGAATTTATACCCGAACAATTCATATAACTATTAGATAATAAATTCTATATGTCTTAGTGCTAATTTCTATAAGAGGGGGAGTTTCAAAAATCCAACAACCCTAAAACTCAGACAAGTTCACTATGATATTACTAAGGCTTTTCAAGAGAATTTATACCCGAACAATTCATATAACTGATAATAATTTCAATGCATTCAATTCAATTAAGAGTTTCAAAAATCAACAACCCTGAAACTTTTCAGACAAGTTCACTATGATGCCTTTTCAAAAATCAATTCATATAAATATTAGATGATAACAAGCTGGTCTTCGTGCCTGAAACTTTAAGAGTGTGAAGTTTCAAAAATTCACCTGAAACTTTTTCATGTTCACTATGATATTATAGCCTTTACAAGAGAATTTAAGAACAATTCTTATAACTATTAGATGATAATTTTTAGCTGGTCTTCGTGCTCAAGCATTCAATCATTAAGAGGGGGATTCAAAAATCCAACAATACTTTTCCAAGTTCAGTATGATATTACTAAGCCTTTACAAGAGAATTACCAGAACAATTCATATAACTATTAGATGATAATTTCTATAGCTGGTCTTCGTGCTGCAATGCATTCAATCATTAAGAGGGGGATGTTTCAGAAATCCAACAATGAACAATTCATATAATTATTAATGATAATTTCTATAGCTGGTCTTCGTTCAATGCATTCATCATTAAGAGGGGGATGTTTCAAAAATCAACAACCCTAAAACTTTTCAGACAAGTTCACTATGATATTACTAAGCCTTTAGCTCAAGAGAATTTATACTTGAACAATTATCCTATAGCTGGTCTTCGTGCTGCAATGCATTCAGTCATTAAGAGGGGGATGTTTCAAAAATCCAACAACCCTAAAACTGGTCTTCGCCTTTGCTGCAATGCAGCTGGTCTTCGTGCTGCAATGCATTATTAAGAGGGGATGTTTCAAAAATCCAACAACCCTGAAACTTTTCAGACAAGTTCCTATGCATTCAATTATTAAGAGGAAGATGTTTCAAAAATCCAACAACCCTAAAACTTTTCAGACAAGTTCACTATGATATTACTAAGCCTTTAGTGATAGCTGGTTTTCGTTACTAAGCCTTAGCTCAAGAGAATTATACCCGAACAATTCATATAACTATTAGATGATAATTTCTATAGCTGGTCTTCGTGCTGCAATGCATTCTCATAAGAGGGGATGTTTCAAAAATCCAACAACCCTAAACTTTTCAGACAAGTTCACTATGATATTACTAAGCCTTTAGCTCAAGAGAATTTATACTTGAACAATTCATATAATTATTAGATGATAATTTCTCAAAAATCCAACAACCCTGAAACTTTTCAGAGATATTACTAAGCCTCAAGAGAATTTATACCCGAACAATTCTTATAAAACTAATAGAAGCTGGTCTTCGTGCTGCAATCAATTATTAAGAGGGGGATGTTTCAAAAACCAACAACCCTGAAACTCAGCCTTTAGCTGCTAAGCCGTGCTGCTCCAACAACCCTGAAAACTTTTCAGCAATTCATTTATAACTCAAGAAGAGAACAATTTCCTAGATGATAACTATAGCTTCTTCGTGCTGCAATGCATTCATGTTTCAAAAAATCCAACAACTAAAAAGGACAAGTTCACTATGATATTACTAAGCCTTTAGCTCAAGAGAATTTATACCCGTTCTTATAAACTAGATGATAATTTTAGCTGGTCTTCGTGCTGCCCAAATTCTATTAAAGAGCGTGAGGGGTTGGAGTTTCAAAAATCTGAAATTTCACTATGATATTACTAAGCCTTTAGCTCTAACAATTCTTATAACTATTAGATGATAAAATTCTATAGCTGATCTTCGTGCTGCAATGCATTCAATCATTAAGAGGGGGATGTTTCAAAAATCCAACAACCCTAAAACTTTTCAGACAAGTTCACTATGATTTTTACTAAGCCTTTAGATATTACTCAGCCCAGAGAATTTATACCCTTGAACAATTCATATAACTATTAGATGATAATTTCTATAGTGATCTAGTGCTGCAATGCATTCAATTTTTAAGAGGGGGATGTTTCAAAAAATCCAACAACCCTGAAACTTTTCAGACAAGTTCACTATGATATTACAAGAGAATTTAAGCATATAAATATTAGATGATAATTTTATAGGGGTCTTTAGCATTCCTCTTTAAAGCGTGAGTTTCAAAAAATTTATACTTGATATTACTCAAGCCTTTCGTTCAATTCATATAAATATTAGATGATAATTTCTATAGCTGGTCTTCGTGCTGCAATGCATTCAATCATTAAGAGGAAGATGTTTCAAAAATCCAACAACCCTAAAACTTTTCAGACAAGTTCACTATGATATTACTAAGCCTTTAGCTCAAGAGAATTTATACTTGAACAATTCTTATAACTATTAGATGATAATTTCTATAGCTGGTCTTCGTGCTGCAATGCATTCAATCATTAAGAGGGGGATGTTTCAGAAATCCAACAACCCTGTTTTTTATAAACTTTTCAGACAAGTTCACTATGATTTTACTAACTTTAGCTCAAGAGAATTTATACCCGAACAATTCTGATAAGTCTATGCTGTCTCTTCGCAATGCAAGAAAAACCCAACAACCCTAAAATTTTCAGGGGACATGTTCACTAACAATATTGTAAGAAAAGAGAGACAGAGAAATATTAGATGATAATTTCAAGTGCATTCTTATTACTAGCCTTTGAATTTGACATTAAGAGGGGATGTTCAGAAATCCAACAAGCCTGAAACTTTTCAGACAAGGATATTACTAAGCCTTTCGTTCAAGAGAATTTATACCCGAAAATTCTAATTTCTATAGCTGGTCTTAGTGCTGTAAGAGGGGGATGTTTCAAAAATCCAACAACCCTCTTTGCCTGATTTCATATAACATAGATTTTTATTAAAGGGGGGTTGGCAAGCCTTTCCTAATCATTTTAAGTTAGTATGTGGTGCACTTTTCGACAGCCCAAATTCATTCACGCTCAAATAATAATTTCTATATGGTCTTAGTTTCTGAACCTGCGAACAATTCATATAACTATTAGATTCTAGTGATTTGGGTCGTAAATCGAATTTCAAAAAATTAAATGACTAAAAGTATTATGTCAGACAAGGAATGAGAGACACATGAAGATTTGTTTTTTTAGAGGGGGCCCCTGAAATTTGAGATCCACCTTCCCTGCCCCGGGTAGGTCAACCAAGTTAATCATGACAACTTGAAGTATAGTTTTTATTGCACTGCCCGAATGTTCATTACTTTATCTCAAATAGAATTGTTCAAGAGGAATTGAAAAAAAATTATCTTGATTTTAGCATAGATCAATCCAAAGACTGCCCCCTTCGACTAAAAAAATTTAAATTTTCAATTATGAAAAAGATGCGTCAGGCATGGTGCGTAGAAAAATTATAGTTTTGATATTGTCATTACTTGGGGACCGGGGTGGGGTAGGTCCGGGGTGGGGTAGTTCAACCAATAGATCGTTTTATAGGGGCTGCATAATGCACTTGCCCAATGTTTATCTCCACTATATTTACAAGCCTTATAGAAGTTGGTTTTTTAGTATGGAACATTTATCGAAATAATCGAATATTTGTATTTTCATTTGCCTGGCCCCGTGAGTTCATTTCCATAAGTCGTTAAATCGAAAAAAATAAAAATTTCAGAAAATTATGAAAATTAAGTGTCAGGAGTAGAAAAATATGTAGTAACTTGATGACTACCGTTAAAAAATAAATCTTGATTTTTGGGGGTCGTTACCCCCCGACCCCCCCTTCGGGGTGGGTTAGGTCACCAAATTAATGGTGTTTTTTTAGTATAGTTGGTTCATATTGCACTGCCCGAATTTCATTACTTTATCTCAAATAGAAGTTGGTTTTTTAGTATGGACATTTATCGAAATAATCGAATATTTGTATTTCATTTGCCTGGCCCCGTGAGTTCATTTCCATCAGTCGTTAAATCGAAAAAAATTAAAAATTTCATAAAATTATGAAAATTAAGTGTCAGGCGTAGATAAAAATATGTAGAATTTGATGACTACCGAACAATTCATTAAAAAAAATTTAATCTTGATTTTTGGGGGTCGTTACCCCCCCGACCCCCCTTCCGGGGTGGGGTAGGTCCACCAAATTAATGGTGTTTTTAGTATAGTTGGTTCATATTGCACTGCCCGAATTTCATTACTTTATCTCAAATAGAAGTTGGTTTTTTGTGAAAAAAATTATCTTGATTTTATGGCATAGAATCAATCCAAAGACTCCCCCCTTTCGACTAAAAAAATTTAAATTTTCAGAAAATTATGAAAATTAGGCGTCAGGCGTAGAAAAATATGTGTAATTTGATGACCACCGTTAAAAAATATTATCTTGATTTTTGGGGGTAGTTGCCCCCCCGACCCCCTTCCGGGTGGGGTAGGTCAACCAAATTAATCATGGGTGGGGTAGCACTGCCCCAATTCATTACTTTATCTCAAATAGAAGTTGTTTTTTAGTAACCAAATAATGAATATTTGAATTTGCCGGCCCCGTGAGCTTAATCATGTTGAAAAAAATTAAAAATTTCATAAAATTATAAAATTAGTATAGAAAAATATGTGGTGCGTTAAAAAAATATCTTGATTTTTGGGGGTGTTACCCCCCCACCCCCCTTCCGGGGTGGGGTGTCAACCAATTAATCATGTTTTAGTATAGTTGGTTCCAAATTTCATTACTTTATCTCAAATAGAAGTTGGTTTTTTAGTATGGACATTTATCAAAATAATCGAATATTTGAATTTCATTTGCCCGGCCCCGTGAGCTTCATTTCCATCAGTCGTTAAATCGAAAAAAATTAAAAATTTCATAAAATTATGAAAATTAAGTGTCAGGCGTAGAAAAATATGTAGAATTTGATGACTACCGTTAAAAAAATTAATCTTGATTTTTGGGGGTCGTTACCCCCCCCCCCGACCCCCTTACCGGGGTGGGTAGCTCAACCAAATTAATGGTGTTTTTAGTATAGTTGGTTCATATTGCACTGCCCGAATTTCATTACTTTATCTCAAATAGAAGTTGGTTTTTTGTGTAAAAATTATCTCGATTTTATGGCATAGAATCAATCCAAAGACTCCCCCTTTCGACTAAAAAAATTTAAATTTTCAGAAAATTATGAAAATTAGGCGTCAGGCGTAGAAAAATATGTGTAATTTGATGACCACCGTTAAAAAATATTATCTTGATTTTTGGGGGTAGTTGCCCCCCGACCCCCCTTCCGGGGTGGGGTAGGTCAACCAAGTTAATCATGTTGTTAGTATAGGTGGTGCATAATGCACTGCCCAAATTTCATTACTTTATCTCAAATAGAAGTTGGTTTTTTAGTATGGACATTTATCAAAATAATCGAATATTTGAATTTCATTTGCCCGGCCCCGTGAGTTCATTTCCATCAGTCGTTAAATCGAAAAAAATTAAAAATTTCATAAAATTATGAAAATTAAGTGTCAGGCGTAGAAAAATATGTAGAATTTGATGACTACCGTTAAAAAAATTAATCTTGATTTTTGGGGGTCGTTACCCCCCCGACCCCCCTCTCGGGGTGGGTAGGTCAACCAAATTAATGGTGTTTTTAGTATAGTTGGTTCATATTGCACTGCCCGAATTTCATTACTTTATCTCAAATAGAAGTTGGTTTTTTGTGAAAAAAATTATCTTGATTTTATGGCATAGAATCAATCCAAAGACTCCCCCTTTCGACTAAAAAAATTTAAATTTTCAGAAAATTATGAAAATTAGGCGTCAGGCGTAGAAAAATATGTGTAATTTGATGACCACCGTTAAAAAATATTATCTTGATTTTTGGGGGTAGTTGCCCCCCCGACCCCCCTTCCGGGGTGGGGTAGGTCAACCAAATTAATCATGTTGTTAGTATAGGTGGTGCATAATGCACTGCCCAAATTTCATTACTTTATCTCAAATAGAAGTTGGTTTTTTAGTATGGACATTTATCAAAATAATCGAATATTTGTATTTTCATTTGCCTGGCCCCGTGAGTTCATTTCCATCAGTCGTTAAATCGAAAAAAATTAAAAATTTCATAAAATTATGAAAATTAAGTGTCAGGCGTAGAAAAATATGTAGAATTTGATGACTACCGTTAAAAAAATTAATCTTGATTTTTGGGGGTCGTTACCCCCCCGACCCCCCTTCCGGGGTGGGTTAGGTCAACCAAATTAATGGTGTTTTTAGTATAGTTGGTTCATATTGCACTGCCCGAATTTCATTACTTTATCTCAAATAGAAGTTGGTTTTTTGTGAAAAAAATTATCTTGATTTTATGGCATAGAATCAATCCAAAGACCCCCTTTCGACTAAAAAAATTTAAATTTTCAGAAAATTATGAAAATTAGGCGTCAGGCGTAGAAAAATATGTGTAATTTGATGACCACCGTTAAAAAATATTATCTTGATTTTTGGGGGTAGTTGCCCCCCCGACCCCCTTCCGGGTTGGGGTAGGTCAACCAAATTAATCATGTTGTTAGTATAGGTGGTGCATAATGCACTGCCCAAATTTCATTACTTTATCTCAAATAGAAGTTGGTTTTTAGTATGGAATTTATCGAAATAATCGAATATTTGTATTTTCATTTGCCGGCCCCGTGAGTTCATTTCCATCAGTCGTTAAATCGAAAAAAATTAAAAATTTCATAAAATTATGAAAATTAAGTGTCAGGCGTAGAAAAATATGTAGAATTTGATGACTACCGTTAAAAAATTAATCTTGATTTTTGGGGGTCGTTACCCCCCCGACCCCCCTTCCGGGGTGGGGTAGGTCAACCAAATTAATGGTGTTTTAGTATAGTTGGTTCATATTGCACTGCCCGAATTTCATTACTTTATCTCAAATAGAAGTTGGTTTTTTTTTGAAAAAAATTATCTTGATTTTATGGCATAGAATCAATCCAAAGACTCCCCCCTTTCGACTAAAAAAATTTAAATTTTCAGAAAATTATGAAAATTAGGCGTCAGGCGTAGAAAAATATGTGTAATTTGATGACCACCGTTAAAAAATATTATCTTGATTTTTGGGGGTAGTTGCCCCCCCGACCCCCCTTCCGGGGTGGGGTAGGTCAACCAAATTAATCATGTTGTTAGTATAGGTGGTGCATAATGCACTGCCCAAATTTCATTACTTATCTCAAATAGAAGTTGGTTTTTAGTATGGACATTTATCGAAATAATCGAATATTTGTATTGTCATTTGCCGGCCCCGTGAGTTCATTTCCATCAGTCGTTAAATCGAAAAAAATAAAAATTTCATAAAATTATTAAATTAAGGTCAGGCGTAGAAAATATGTAGAATTTGATGACTACGTTAAAAAAAAATAATCTTGATTTTTGGGGGTAGTTGCCCCCCGACCCCCCCTTCCGGGGTGGGGTAGGTCAACCAAATTAATCATGTTGTTAGTATAGGTGGTGCATAATGCACTGCCCAATTTCATTACTTTATCTCAAATAGAAGTTGGTTTTTAGTATGGACATTATTTATCGAAATAATCGAATATTTGTATTTTCATTTGCCTGGCCAGTGAGTTCATTTCCATCAGTCGTTAAATCGAAAAAAATTAAAAAGTCATAAAATTATGAAATTTAAGTGTCAGGCGTAGAAAAATATGTAGAATTTGATGACTACCGTTAAAAAAATTAATTTGATTTTGGGGGGTCGTTACCCCCCGACCCCCCTTCCGGGGTGGGGTGGTAGCTCACCAAAATAATGGTGTTTTTAGTATAGTTGGTTCATATTGCACTGCCCGAATTTCATTACTTTATCTCAAATAGAAGTTGGTTTTTTGTGAAAAAAAATATCTGATTTTATGCATAGAATCAATCCAAAGACTCCCCCTTTCGACTAAAAAAATTTAAATTTTCAGAAAAATTATGAAAATTAGGCGTCAGGCGTAGAAAAATATGTGTAAATTTGATGAACACCGTTAAAAAAATATATCTTGATTTTTGGGGGTAGTTGCCCCCCGACCCCACTTCCGGGGTGGGTAGGTCAACCAAAATAATCATGTTGTTAGTATAGGTGGTGCATAATGCACTGCCCAAATTTCATTACTTTATCTCAAATAGAAGTTGGTTTTAGTATGGACATTTATCGAAATAATCGAATATTTGTATTTTCATTTGCCTGGCCCCGTGAGTTCATTTCATCATTCGTTAACTCGAAAAAAAAATAAAAATTCATAAAATTATGAAAATTACTGTCAGGCGTAGAAAAATATGTGAATTGATGATACCGTTAAAAAAATTATCTTGATTTTGGGGGTCGTGACCCCACCGACCCCCCTACCGGGGTGGGGTAGGTCAACCAAATTAATCATGTTGTTAGTATAGGTGGTGCATAATGCACTGCCCATTTCATTACTTTATCTCAAATAGAAGTTGTTTTTTTGTATGGACATTATCAAAATAATCGAATCTTGAATTTCATTTGCCTGGCCACACGTGAGTGAGTCATTTCCATCAGTCGTAAATCGAAAAAAATTAAAAATTCATAAAATTATGAAAATTAAGTGTCAGGCGTAGAAAATATGTAGAATTTGATGACTACCGTTAAAAAAATTAATCTTTATTTTTGGGGTCGTTACCCCCCGACCCCCATTCCGGGGTGGGGTAGGTCAACAAATTAATGGTGTTTTAGTATAGTTGGTCATATTGCACTGCCGAATTTCATTACTTTATCTCAAATAGAAGTTGGTTTTTTGTGAAAAAAATTATCTTGATTTTATGCATAGAAATCAATTCAAAGACTCCCCCTTCGACTAAAAAAAATTAAATTCAGAAAAATTATGAAAATTAGGCGTCAGCGTAGAAAAATATGTGTAATTTGATGACCACCGTTAAAAAAATATTATCTTGATTTTGGGGGTAGTTGCCCCCCGACCCCCTCGGGGTGGGGTAGGTCAACCAAAATTAATCATGTTGTTAGTATAGGTGGTGCATAATGCATGCCCAAATTTCATTACTTTATCTCAAATAGAAGGTGGTTTTTTAGTATGGACATTATCGAAATATCGAATATTTGTATTTTCATTTGCCGGCCCCGTGAGTTCATTTCCATCAGTCGTTAATCGAAAAAAAATTTAAATTTTCAGAAAATTATGAAAAATTAGGCGTCAGGCGTAGAAAAATATGTGTAATTTGATGACCACCGTTAAAAAATATTATCCTGATTTTTGGGGTCGTTGCCCCCCGACCCTCTTCCGGGGGTGGGGTAGGTAAACCAATTAATCATGTTGTCAGTATAGGTGGTGCATAATGCACTGCCCAAATTTCATTGCTTATCTCAAATAGAAGTTGGTTTTTTAGTATGGAAATTTATCGAAATAATCGAATATTGTATTTCATTTGCACTGGCCCCGTGAGTTCATTTCCATCAGTCGTAATCGAAAAAATTAAAAATTCATAAAAAATATGAAAATTAAGTGTCAGGCGTAGAAAAATATGTAGAATTTGAGACTACCGTTAAAAATATTATTTGATTTTGGGGGTAGTTGCCCCCCCGACCCCCCTTCCGGGGTGGGGTAGGCAACCAAATTAATCATGTTGTTAGTATAGGTGGTATAGGTTAGTATAGTCAAAAAATTATCTGATTTTTATTGCATAGAATCAATCAAAGACTCCCCCTTCAACTAAAAAAAATTAAATTTTCAGAAAAATTATGAAAATTAGGTGTCAGGCGTAGAAAAATATGTGTAAATTTGATGACACCGTTAAAAAAATATAATCTTGATTTTTGGGGGTAGTTGCCCCCGACCCCCCTTCCGGGGTGGTAGGTCAACCAAAATTAATGTGTTGTTAGTATAGTGGTGCATAAATGCACTGCCCAAATTTCATTACTTTATCTCAAATAGAAGTTGTTTTTTAGTATGGAAAATTTATCGAAATAATCGAATATTTGTATTTTCATTTGCCTGGACCCGTGAGTCATTCCATCAGTCGTAAATCGAAAAAAATTTAAAATTTCAAAAAATATGAAAATTAAGCTGTCAGGCGTAGAAAAATATGTAGAATTTGATGACTACCGTTAAAAAATATTATCTTGATTTTTGGGGGTAGTTGCCCCCCCGACCCCCCTTCCGGGGTGGGGTAGGTCAACCAAATTAATCATGTTGTTAGTATAGGTAGGTATAGGTTTCAGATAGGTAAAAAAATATCTTGATTTTATGCATAGAATCAATCCAAAGATCCCCCCTTTCAACTAAAAAAATTTAAATTTTCAGAAAATTATGAAAATTAGGCGTCAGGCGTAGAAAAATATGTGTAATTTGATGACCACGTTAAAAAAATATTATCTTGATTTTGGTGGTAGTTGCCCCGACCCTCTCCGGGGTGGGGTAGTCAACCAAAAATCATGTTGTCAGTATAGTGGTGCATAATGCACTGCCAAATTTCAGCTTTATCTCAAATAGAAGTTGGTTTTTAGTATGGACATTTATCAAAATAATCGAATATTTGTATTCATTTGCCTGGCCCGTGAGTTCATTTCCATCAGTCGTTAAATCGAAAAAAAATTAAAAATTCATAAAAATAGAAAATTAAGTGTCAGGCGTAGAAAAATATGTAGGAATTTGATGACTACGTAAAAAAATAATCTTGATGTTTGGGGGTAGTTGCCCCCCCGACCCCCTTCCGGGGTGGGTAGGTCAACCAAATTAATCATGTTGTTAGTATAGGTAGTTATAGGTTATATAGGTCAAAAAAAATTATCTTGATTTTATGGCATAGAATCAATCCAAAGACTCCCCCTTTCAACTAAAAAAATTTAAAATTTCAGAAAATTATGAAAATTAGGCGTCAGGCGTAGAAAAATATGTGTAATTTGATGACCACCGTTTAAAAAATTATTATCCTGATTTTGGTGGTAGTTGCCCCCCGACCCCCTCTTCCGGGGTGGGGTAGGTCAAACAAATTAATCATGTTGAGTATAGGTGGTGCATAATGCACTGCCCAAATTTCATTGTTTATCTCAAATAGAAGTTGGTTTTTAGTATGGACATTTATCGAAATAATCGAATATTGTATTTTTATTGCCGCCTGGCCCCGTGAGTTCATTTCCATCAGTCGTTAAATCGAAAAAAATTAAAAAGTTCATAAAATTATGAAATTAAGTGTCAGGCGTAGAAAAATATGTAGAATTTGATGACTACCGTTAAAAAAATTAATCTTGATTTTTGGGGGTGGTTACCCCCGACCCCCTTCCATGGGGGGGTAGCTCAACAAATTAATGTGTTTTTAGTATAGTTGTCATATTGCACTGCCGAGTTTCATTACTTTATCTCAAATAGAAGTTGGTTTTTGTGAAAAAATTACCTTGATTTTATGGCATAGAATCAATCCAAAGACCCCCCTTTCGACTAAAAAAAAATTAAATTTTCAGAAAATTATGAAAATTAGCGTCAGGGTAGAAAATATGGTATTTGATGACCACCGTTAAAAAATATTATCTTGATTTTGGGGGTTAGTTGCCCCCCGACCCACTCCGGGGGGGGTGTGGTAGGTCAACCAAATTAAATCATGTGTTAGTATAGGTGGTGCATAAATGCACTGCCCAAATTTCAGTACTTTATCTCAAATAGAAGTTGGTTTTAGTATGGACATTTATCGAAATAATCGAATATTTGTATTTTCATTTGCCTGGCCGTGAGTTCATTTCCATCAGTCGTTAAATCGAAAAAAAAAATTAAAGTTCATAAAATTATGAAATTTAAGTGTCAGGCGTAGAAAAATATGTAGAATTTGATGGACACCGTTAAAAAAATTAATCTTGATTTTGGGGGTCGTACCCCCCGACCCCTCTTCCGGGGGGGTTAGTCAAACCAAATTAATTGTGTTTTTAGAACAGTTGGTTCATATTGCACTGCCCGAATTTATTACTTTATCTCAAATAGAAGGTGGTTTTTTATGAAAAAATTTATCTGATTTATTGCATAGAAAATCCAAAGAACATCCCCCTTTCGACTAAAAAATTTTAAATTTCAGAAAAATTATGAAAATTAGGCGTCAGGCGTAGAAAAAATGTGTAATTTGATGACCACCGTTAAAAAATATTATCTTGATTTTGGGGGGTAGTTCCCCCCGACCCCCTTCCGGGGTGGGGTAGGTCAACCAAATTAATCATGTTGTTAGTATAGGTGGTGCAAATGCACTGCACAAATTTCATACTTTATCTCAAATAGAATTTGGTTTTTAGTATGGGAATTTATCGAAATAATCGAATATTTGTATTTCATTTGGCCTGGCCCCGTGAGTTCATTTCATCAGTCGATAAATCGAAAAAAAATAAAAATTCATAAAAATATGAAAATTAAGTGAGGCGTAGAAAAATATGTAGAATTTGATGACTACGTTAAAAAAATATTATCTTGATTTTTGGGGGTAGTTGCCCCCCGACCCCCTTCCGGGTTGGGGTAGGTCAACCAAATTAATCATGGGTTAGTATAGGTGGTGCATAATGCAATGCCCAAATTTCATT